>JAWNBB010013571.1:0-20966 GCA_036325645.1 Balantidium ctenopharyngodoni
AATCCCCAATCCCCAATCCCCATTAAAAAAATTTCAATGTTCTAATGTCATATTAAACATCATACAATAATGATATTCTTAAATAAACATTAAAAATAATATCATAAACAACAATATTCAAGCAAATAAAATCAATTGTATAAGTTACATTTCTTCACTAACAAAAATACCGAGTACCAAAGAAAATATCGTCTGAATTAATAAAGAACAAAATAACACTTTCTATATTCACAAACCTTTCCTTAAAATCATCCTCAAATCAATCTCTCCCCGCCTTTTTAATCCAATTTCACAACACTTAATTTCAAGTACAATAACAAATCAATCTCAACATTCCACATTAAAAATAAACCCCTTTGATATCACTTTAATGTGATATTGTAACACCTCCTATTAACAATTCTTCATGTCTTTTATTATTATTTATTATGAAACTCATCTTCAATTAATCCAAACATATTCTTTTATTAATTTCCCATTCAATAACGTCTCCATTGATACCCCTTCCCTTCTTTAATAAGTAACATCATCTCCACATAATTCCTTTCTATCCCATCATCTTCCCCTTGTTCTTATCATCGTAATATTTAATCAGTTCCACAAATCCACTATCCAACGATCTCAATTCCTCGAAATTATTAAACTTCCACTTTAAAACAATTAAAATGAACATGCTCAAAATGTCCGGTTGAGTCAATTATAAGCATCTCGCATTCAAGAACCAAAACATCAATGAGAAATTCGAAGAAAGATTACAAGGTCATTTATACCAAAATCAACAGAAAGACCAATACAAAAACCATCTCAAGCTTGACAACAAACTCAAAATATCTGCGAAAATATATCCTAATATATTGAAAACAAAGCAAAGGTACTCTAATAAAAAAACAAATAACGATTTAAATATTTCGCAAACTAATATCGTCGACCCTGAACTCATCGATCTTTGGAACATCTTCTGCGTGTCCAACGAATACCGGAGGAAATTCTGCGAAAAAGTCCGTTCGTTATTAAACAGCGCCCTTGCGAGTATAATCCTCAGTTACGAAAAATCGAATCTCATATTAATAAAAGACCTGGTTTCGAAAACAAATACCGAAAGCATAACCTTTTCGAAAGCATGTAAAGAGATAGCGAAGTTAATTCCTTTTATTGACGGTGTTGGTAATGAAGAAGACGATGACAATCATTTTCAATTAAATGAAGAGTTGAATTCTCTTTTTCTGTCCAGTTTAAACACGATTCGGCTTGCCCTGTTTAACATTTTCACTTATATCTCTACTATCAGAAAGACTATACTCTATGAAATCACGAATGGCAAATTCAATTTGGAAGAGATGGGCTTTGCTTATATGCTGCATCCGAACTACTTGATGAACCTTTGACAAAGCGCCAACTTCATTATTAAGGGTAATATCGGAAGGGTGTTCGGGATACACACGTACTTCGATTGAATCGGACTCAATTTCAATTCTGTTCCCGAAGAAAGTAAAGATAGTAAAGTACTTAATCAAAAAGCATATGAACTCTTTAATGAGTATATTTTCAACGGTGCCGCAAAAGATATCAATGGTTGTAGTTGAATGAAATCAGCATCGAATAATAGCATGATAACAAGGGTGAAGAACAGTTCTAAAAATAAAGTCATCTTAGGCTATGTGAATAGTCATGACAATGAGATTGATAAAAAGAAAAAATTAAGCGTTTGTAATATAACGACCAAGAAAAACAGTGGATTTAAAGGCAGGAAACATAGTATTAAAAGCGCTTGTGATATTAAGGATTCCATACACCAGAGCAATGAGAATATTAATAGTAATACAGTGAATAACCGCGTAAAAGGAAAAATAAAAAAAGAAAAAGAGACAATCGACTGCGAGAAAGCGAAGAAGTCGAATAGCAAAATAAGTTCTGCTAATAGCGATTCCGAGGATCATATTCTCACGAATAACATTAAGGAAGTCCCTGATGATTATATTAATGATAAAGATGATAATTTCGTTTCCGTTAAATTATTGAAAAAACAAAAACATAGCAATAAGAGCAAAGATGATACTAATACAAATAAGGAAAATGCGGTAAAAAATACCTGAAAAGTCGACAATGGGAACGCACTTTGTTATTTTACGGGTTCAACAAAAGATTTTGAAGAGTGATATCATGTTTACTATGGTAAACTCAACGATTCCCAGAAGAACACGTTTAAAATATCATCGAATTTTAATGAATATATTGATGGAATTCAACCGAAAATTATTGTTAAATACAACCAAAACAACGATATTCAGTCCTTATGCTGCGTTAGTTTCACACCTAATGAAAAGAATATTAACAGTTGATATATTACTCAAATGTCAACTCTGGAGGAGGATCTTGTCGTTGAATATGATAAAATTATTGAATTTATCAAGGAGACATGATGCTTCGATGAAGCAACAATTCACCTTTATTACGAGTATCTCAACGGGACCGAGAAATGAGTACTCAATAAAGATATAAATGACATCATGAAAAAACTTCAATTCAAATGGGCGAAGCTTGAAAACGTAGCAGGAGGTATCAGGTATCAACAAATGAAACTGTTGAATAAAAATAAAAACATGGATAAACCTTATAACATTGTAAGTAACACAGCGTTTGAAATTCAGAGTATACTAATGTACTCGGACAATTTCGAATTTGATAGCGAAAACAGAAAAACCGGAAAAGAGAAAAACTCATTCCTTTACAATATCCTCACAAATTCGGATGTTAAGAAACGTATGGATATCCTCGATAAAATGAAGGAAATACAGTGATTTATAAATATTCAAAATAATAAACCTCAGGAAAAGGCGTTTTATGACTATATCACCAGTGAGGATATTAAAAACAAACTATCTGTTCAATACAAAGACTCACTCGTTAAGCATAGTTCAGCACTTAAAGTGAAACCATCATTTAATACGATATCTTTCCTTACTTTAATGGGAAGAGGATATATAAGAATAAAAACAAAAATTGAATGTTGATATGAAAAGGAGACAAAACAACGACTGTATTTACTAATAACAAACGACCCTTATGCTCTGTTTATCGGTGAAGTGAATAAGAAATTTAAGAAGGTTTTAGGGAAGAAACCTTATGAGAATTTTAATAATATTTATAAGAAAATCGAGCCAATACAAGGAGAATCAGAGTCGAAGACCGATACTATTTATATCCCAATTCCAGGGGATACCAGTGCCGTGTATACTGATAATCATTTTATTAATTATGAAAAGGTGATGTGTGAAGCATTACCAGAGGGAAATACAAATTCGTTTACTCCAACTCCGAACGATGAAGATATTTGAATCAAAGCAAATTACTTTATTGGGTTGATAAATATCGAAGTATCTTCCATTGAAGATAAACCACTGTGATATTGTGGGGTTGTGGATTTAAATAAGTAGGATTAAAACGATTTATTGGTACGGATAGTCTTTGAACCTGAAGGATAAACGTTAAATAAGAATAATGTTGATATAATATTTACGTAAGCTTATTGTGATGTTATATCGTTGTATTTAATTGAAATGTTCAGTGATTTGTTCGTTGGAGACAGTATCAGATGTGAATAGACTGCAGTGGAATTAGGTTTTGGTTAAGGGAGATTTTAGTTAAATGATTAATGTCTTATATTAATTATTGATCTTTTTTTAAATATAACACATCACAGTTATCTTCATAACTTAAATAAGTAAACTAAAAGACTTCATTAATAAAGTCTTTTTGCAGTGACTATATCAGAGATTTCAATATACTCGAAACAATGCGATAAATATAGTGGATCGTCACAATAACAGTACCTCATATATCGTGTTTTCCTGTTCATATTTATGTATATTCTAACATTTGTTTTGTTGTCTTTCTTCATATTGTCCACAAGTATCTCTAATTACACTCAACATTGTTTAATATTATAGTAAATAATACACTTTCTTCACTTCGAAAACAAATGAATCTAACAAAAAAATAATAATTTCCTCACTATCGAATAATTCAATACCCTCATCATGTTATGTTATCTTCCACATAATCCCGAACAATAAATTCTTAATGATTCATCAACACAAATTCACCTCGACAATCTGACATCTCCTAAAAAAAACCTCACAACTGTTCTGAATTAAAATATTAAAAAAGAAAAATAATTAAATAATGTTTCATCATCCCATACATTACAATTGTCCCTATTTCATTCTTCCACAATCGTCATCAATTAAATCCCGAAATTCCTTATTAACCATGCTGTAAAACTCTTTTCATTTTGTGTCAGAAGAGCATTACCGATAATATGAAGAGTTATATCCTTTGAATTATTTCCATCATCAGTGAAATTATATGTCACAGGATCAATCTGGTTAATATTCACATTCCTAATTATTTTCTTCGAGAACAGTTGATTCACATCTCTCTCAATAAACGCGATTATTTTATTCCCTCAGTCTTGATCGCTTTGTACAGGGCTCTTAGTTTCTTCCTTATTTTCTGGAGGTGGCACTTTAGCTTCGCTATTTCGTTCAATATCACTGATCTTCAATAGCGACGATCACTCATCCTTTTCTTTCTGCGAGAGCCCACTTCCCCCGAGAACATCATAACCAAAATCATTTATTTTCTTAAGCACATCAATGAGTAGTTTCACTTCGTCGGTTTGTTTATTAGGAGCATCATCTTGTTTCACTTCCTCTTCAATTCCTAATTTGTTTTTAAAGAAACCTTTTTCAACCTTTATCTCATTGATTTTCGTGACCAACTCTTTGTTTTTTTCAGAGTTGATTAGTAACTCCTGCTTCAATTCCTCGTTTTTCCGTTTCAATTCCACGCGTTTTCCATACACTTCCTTTTTGATTTCCTTGTATTTAAGATAAAATTCCTTTGATTTGCTTTGAATTTCCTCGTTTTGGTTAGATATCATTGTTAATGTTTCATTATAAATACCACTCAATTCATTGTATTTATTATAAATCATCTGGTTCATCGCCCTTAATTGCTCAAGGTCCTTCGGTAAAATATTATTATCATCTGCACGCAGTTTCTCCTTTAATGTATTAATTATTTCATCATTCATCAACTCTTTTAAATCCAGACCAGTGCGGTTTTCCTCAGTGTCATCAACGATTGATATTGAGAGATCACTTCAGCCATCATCGAATTCCTGATCTTTTTCATCGATATCTTCATAGAGATCCTCGAGATCATCGCGTACTTTATTCTGTTTGATTTTTTTAAGGAATTCATTACTGTTCTCGACTATTGATCTAAATCTCTCTGTTTTGTTCTGCTGGATCGGCTCTTTCACGATAAGGATTTTTGTTAATTTCGAGATAGGTTCCAATAAGGAAAGCTGCATGAATATTTTCCCGGTGTTTAACTCTGTTTTTATGATATCGGACTGTTGCACCATGCTTTCAAGCTGCGTCTGGAAGAGCTTCAGGTATACCCATTTATCGATTTTTGTTTTGCCGTTTACGAAATATTTGTAATAGAGATTGATTTCTCCTTTTGCAATTTTTTTGTATTTTTGACCTACGACGACGAGGATGGTTCACTGCAAGTTCATGCGATCACTGATGAAACTGGGTGTTAGGGAAAAAGTAAATGGTTCAGATTGAGGGTATTTAAATCGGAATTTGTTTCCTTCGTATGAGATATCGAGAATGCAAGAGGGAACTTCGATGACTAAAGTGGAAATTGGGGAAAAATAAAGGTTAAGGGAGGTTAGATATAAAGTGAGTTACTTGGAATGAAAAGTCGTTCGAAGATAATTGAAGCGTGGTTTGCCATTAATAATATTAAATATTGTTTATGTTTATGTTATTAGAGATAATTCTAATTATAAAACTAATTAATTAAAAGCAATCTATTCCACTTGTGTCGATGTATTATCCTGGTATTTCCAGAAGTATACGAAGTGACTTTATTTTGATTTTTTTAGTATTTTTCTTTGTGACATATCTTTTTCCTTCTTTTTGGTTCATTATTTGCGAGGTGTTCGGAAGATCTTCGATTGTTTGTTTAAGTTTTTTAAATGTGTGGTCAGTGCAATTCCACTTTGCAATGCAATGTTGATAAAAGATATTATTAAGCAGTGTAATTATGTCCTGTATTGAAGATTATTCAGCATTTTTTTTCAGATGGAGGTAGTTGTCTATTGCTTTTGATAGTTCTATTCGCTTTGTATTCATCTTTGTGTTTCTGGAGGTCACCTTGTTGTTGAAAGGAAATAGTTTTTTAATTGCCCAACTAAATTATATTTGTTCACAAGTCTTCTCTTTTTGTTAAAGCTTATTCCTTTTGTAGTGTGAGCTTTAAATCATTATAGTCCAAGAGTTTTACTCATCAAGCTAAATACCTGAAAGGATATTACCTTTACCTTTTGTTAATCTTTTTTATTCATTTGCTAATTTTGGTAGAAATCGTAATATAATAATAGTTAAGATATTATCCTATTTCTCTTTTCTTAATAAATATATTACGGAAACACAAATGATTTGAGGTTTTATGAAGTGATTCCAATGAAATAGTTGCTGTGTTAATTTTATTTACTACTTGATATCAGGAATAAAAAGCAATCTTTTCTTTGCTTATCCACAGTCGAGAATGCAGTTTCTCTTGAAGTTCACACCAATTCAATTATTTTATCAATTTATGTTCGTTCCGAACAATGAGGTTTTGTGTGACTCAGTTTTAAAAACAATAGCAACTAAATATTAGAGATCTTTAATGCCTTTCTAATCACATCATTTTATCCACATTAATAATGATATTTTGTCTCTTTTTTCATATGATTTTCAATCTTACTTTTTAATGAATTTACTAAAATGTCCATTCTTCCTCGCTTACCCTAATCAACGATACCAAAATGTTCGATATCCGAATTCATGACCCATGAATTTGATAATTGCTTTCACGTTGATGTTAATTCGATCTTGTCAATGTTTTAATTGTTAAACATATAAAACCAAAAATAAATAAAAAGGACATATCAATATTAACAAGATAAGTCAAATCAATTTATTTACCACAATGGTATAACAATATGAAATATAACATTCAACCCAGATCTCATCGTCAAATGCTACTCATTGAAATCACAAATACTTGAATATGCTATTACAAATAACCACATTAATCCTATTAGTTAAGTATTATATTTTAAATAATAAAATATAATTATCTTCTAGTCTGTTGCTATTCCCGGACTAACCGTTTATTTTATTTCAACTTAATCAAATTCTCGTGAATTTTCCTTAACAACATATTAAACCTTTGATTCACCGTAGAATAAACCGCGAAATTTAATAAATTAAACCAAAATTCCAGCGCCTCAATCGAAACATCTCCAATTTCCTCCTCACTGAAGGTTTCTTTAACATTCTTTAGCTCGTTGAACTGTCTTTTACCACTCAACAACTCCTTTATTCACTCGTAGATAATCGCTAAATACTCAATTTGATAATACTTAAAATCCCTTTTCTTTTTCTCCTCACTGAACGTCATTGATTGCCTCACCTTGATTTTCATATTATAAATCCTTTGATTCGTGTCCTGGATAAACTTCTCACTCATACATAATCTTCCGTAGTTGATATCATTCCGGTCTCCGTCATTTGTATTTACGCCTAATAAATAAACGAGATTCACTATTGGAGTATTATCACCGATGCTTTGTGAAATGCTTAGTCCCTTATGGTTCATCGTTTCGTATTGAACAGTAACGTAACTGACACTAACTTGATCTTTGGGCACGAAGTCAATTTTTTCTCAGGTTTTATTTATTTCGTAGACCTTGAATTCAGTGTAACACTTCGTGTTGTAGTTCGAGCAGTTGTTTTTAAGGAACTTATGGAGTTTGGTAACGTCTTTAATATTCTCATCGATATTATCTTCGATGTAGAAGTTAAAGGTGAAGTAGTCAAGTTCTTTCATGTAGTTTTTCATAAGGTTAAAGGTGTCGAAAGTATCAACCATAGGCTTTACAGCAATGTTCTGAGTAAAAGCTTTATTCTTTTTCTTTGTCAAGTAATCAAACTCCAGTATTTGTAATTGAATATTTTTAGGCAATTTGGAGGAGTCAACCAAGATAACCCCCGCTGCAAGTTCAAAAGTGTTTTCGAATAAACTCTTTTTCATCAATGCGATTTTAGAAGAGAGCTCACTATAATAAATATACCCTTTGATATTGTTGGCGTAGTCGCAGTTATAACCCTTATTCGAATACGCGATATATTTATCCTTTTCTTCCCTGACATCATCGGCGACGAATTCCTCTTGTAAAATCGGTAGGTCATCATTTTCCTTATCATAGAACACTTGTTTCTTTATTCAATTTTGTATTTTTGCAACGGATTGAAGAACATCTCCGAACTTGAAATCCTTGTTGATCTTATACTCCGCTAACAGGATATGTACATCCGCGAGTTCCGTTGTCACATTAAGCACTGAGAACGAGTTTTCAAATAATAAAAAGTCCGTCTTCGCTAATTCCAGGCTCTTTTCCAAGTATTTTTTACATGCGAGTAAATGGGGAATCCACTCGTTTACGCAGTTCTCATTGTAGAAATGTGAGAATTGAAACAGAACATTTTTATCAACGGAGAGTATTTCCAAATTATTTTTTTTTCACATTTTCAAGTTTGCGTAAAAGTGGGTCCTAAGAAAATCTTTTCATTTTTTCACGAATTGTATCTTTTCGATAATCGCATAGATATAATTCACGACGATTTTATAGTGGTTATGTGGGTAAAGCTGCTTCTTTAGCATGATTTCAAGATCGCCTAAAACACTGAGACATAATTGTGTGTTGATATTCCCGGCGTTTGTTCCTGAAAATTGGAATCAAACGTATTTCAAATCAATTTTGCATATTAAATCGGTGTAACGGTAGTAAAGATTCTCGCCCTGTTCATATTCAACTGTAATGTTCGCATAGTTTTCTTCGGTGTTGTTAGTAGTACTATCATAATAATCGATTCAATTTATCGCAACACTTCCTGCTTTACCTTTCGCATCGGTCGCAGGAGCTTTCTTTGCACCACCGCCACCGACACCACCATAAGCACCTTCCTTATCTTTTCACTGCTCTAATAGATATTTATCGATATGCAACCCACGAACAATTTTCTCACCGAAGATACTTTGCGGTTTTATCAGATAATTAAGTTTCGCCATTTTCTCCCAGATTATCGTCCTTGCGGTTTTAAGTAACGATAACGCAAGGTCATAGTTCTTATCGGCTCAAAGGAACTCCGCGTAATTCGAATAAAAATACGCGATTTGATAATCATTAATGAAATAGGAACTTCCTTTACAAAGTATCTCATTGTATGTTTTCGCCACCTTTTCCTTGTTGTACTGCTGGATATAAATCATCGTTTCGATTTCTTTCATTCTGACATAGTAGAACACATCGTTAATCTTATCACAATTATTTTGAAACTCTTTGATAATCGTTCAGCAGTCATTATAGCGGTTGAGACGGAATAAATTTATCAAGTGATAATAGTGAATTTTGAACCAGTACATCGGGTTAGGAATTATCCTTTTATCACCGTAGATATTCGAATAGTTGACGATTATTTTATTGAACTCTTCATCCGGGTTTATGTTCAGGTCGACATCGGTTTGCTTATTTTTATCATTTTTATCCTTTCCTTTAACAGGCGGCTTCACCTCCTTTTTCGGAGGTTGACTTGCTTTACCTTTTGCGTCCTTTCCTTCCGCCGGTTTAAAATCGAAATTAAAATCTTCTCCGTTATCGAAATCGAAAACTTTGTGATTTACTTTCGTGATTTTTCCATAATTTTCAATCGCTTTGATAAGAACACCGCTTGAACTGAGGTGTAAACCCTGGCAACTGTTTACTTGACTGAGAAGAAGCCTGAACTTGAAGATAAGTTCATACCTTTCCTTTGAGAGTTCAATTTCACTTTTATTAAAGCCTAACCCTATGAAATTATTTCACTCTTCTATTGAGATCTTGTTCTTTCCCATAATATCATCCAGTTTATTCTTTATCTCGGCACTTCCCTCCCGATCGTTGATCTTTCAATCTTTAATCAGGTTACTTCAGTAAACGATGTCTTCATATGCCGATAACATGATAATATTTTCCCGGGATTCCTTATCAATGCGAATGAAGATTTCATTTCGTTGATCGGTGAAATTGTTCTTATCGGGGTATATTCAGTAGTTGTCTTTGTTGTATATTTTAAACAGTATCACCAGACGGTTGTACAGTCATTCGTAGTATCAGTTCCCACCTCACATGATCTTGAGATCATTATCAACTGTTCATTTTAAAAACGCGTTCACTGCATCCACGTTCTTCTGTTCTTCAGGCGTGGCGTCATTGTAGAAGACAATCTCACTTTGTAAGTTTGGGAACTTTCCGTTTTTGTATTCTTTGAACCCGTAGCCGAGGAAGGTGGGCATATCGTATTTTTTAATTATTTTATTATAGCACATAATGCTCTCTGCAATATACCCGAGCTCGGCAAGACATTTGATTCTCATTACACGGCTTCGCATTGTGTAGTGGATGTTTTTGCAAACATCGCAAGCGATGTACTCGCTTCAGCAGAGCATTGGAAGGCACTGCTCGTAATCACCGTACGCGATAAGAGTGTCGACTTGAGATAATAGTGATATGCACAAGTCATTGGGCTTAACATTATCACTTGTTTTGAAAATATTATTGTTTACGTTTATATCGTTTCATCTGTACGTACCGTATTTGTACATTAACTGCGGGGAAGGGATAACATTATTCAACAGGTTAAAAGTTACCTCTCCAGCCATGAGTGCGCTTTCACGTTGGTTGTATCAATCATTATCATAGCAATACTTATTCATTTTATCAAGGATACATATCGCGTAGCACAAGCTTCTAATCCCGTATTTTTCCGTGGCGTTTGCCCCGATTGTGAATATATTTCTAAAGTCTTTAATTGAATATCATTTCTGAAACACCGTATCCAGAGCTTCGTTGAAGTACACTTCCGCGTTCTTGATATCGTTAATACTGTACATTATTAAAGACATTTCATACAGTATTTGAATGAGTCAGTAGTTCTCTTGTCGCTTCTTCAGCACCTGAATGCAGGATTTATACGACGATAACATATTCGATGTGAAATGCGGCAAAGCCTTCTCAATCGCAGTTACTTCCTTGTGATGAATGCTATAATTATAACTATACTTTTTCATTGTCATCAACTGTATTTGATAATCTTCATATTTTTTCCTGCATGTGTTTACTTCTTTCATTGCGTTGTTCGAGTCATTTCAGTAACTGTTATATCAGTTCTCGCTTTTTTCCTTATCACCGAACAACATGTCACTGATAGATTTATATATGAAATGTTCCTTCGATAGAACAGAGTAATCTCTATCAAATTCTCATTGTTCAATGGGTATTTCCCCGGTTATTCATTGTCGTCGGTTATTTTTCTTCCGCGAATTTTTCCAGTTTTCATAAAGTTCTTTCCTGTGGTTTATCTCGGTTTGTTTCGCTTGCGTGTTAGTATAAGCGCGTTCGTAAATATGTTTCTGTGCCTCGATTAAAAATGTGAGGGTGAACTCAGCGAATAATTCATTGGTGACGACATTGAATTTCTGGATTCAGTCGGCGAGGATGCTCCACTTTTGTTTGGTGTAGTTGACTTGAATAACGAAACAAATGAATTCGATATAAATATCCAGGTTAAGCTTGTGTTCGTATTCTTGAGTGAGTTTCTCCTCGTCGATTTTTGTAAACGTTTGAATAGAAGACTTGTTTCAAACTGGGAACGAACTCGGCTTAGCGTTGTATTGTGTGTTGGTGATTCTTGTTTTTCACTGTGTAAGGCGAGTGTCATAATCCAACTCAGTGAAATTGTTTCATCCGGATTTGACTTTGCTTCACCGGTTCAAAGCGACCTCAGCGATGATGTTGAAATATAACCAGATATTATTTACAGTGGGAATGCTGTCGTGATCAGTGGGATTCGTGTTGAATTTCTCGATGCAGCAGTCGTAGGGTGTGAGCATATCGTATAGGATCATGTTATAAGTAAATGATAAAAGAATATCGAAACTGGTATAATTTTCAACGTCGTTCATACATAGCGAACTCAGCGCGAGCTTCTCAAGAATCGCGTTCATTTTTGAAAATCTCACCGCATAGTTCCTTTCGATATTCATATCAAACGGATCTGTCGCCTGATTTAAATCAACAACATCACCTTTGTTTTTATCTTTCCCGGGTGGCTTTTTAGCCGGTGCCGCTGTTTTAGCGTCTTTCCCGGGTTGTTTTTTATTATCTTTAACATCTTTCGGTTCCTCAATTTCCTCCTTTTGAACAGGGATTTCCTTTTTCACGAATCATCCATTCCTGACCTCGAGTCACTGTAAATCATCTTCCGCTTTGAGTAAACCCGGGTTGAAACGGTCGATTTTTTTAAGGTCACAAAGTTTATAATTAAAGAAATTGTTATAGTCGTAATTATACAAAGACTGGTGATTCATGGGCACCGTCGTAAGGAAATCAATGTAAAGTATATTCGCTTTCTTGTACAGTAAATCCGCGATCCAGTACAATTTATCTTTAATCGTTCAAATATCGTTTTCACTCAGCGTATCATACGGGGAGAGAATCTCTTTTTCAACAATGCATCCAAAGAACTTCTCCTCGATTTGATTACCCATTTTATCCAAATCGATTTCACTGTTTACTTCATCATGGGGCATCTCCTCTTTGATTGTGTTTCAGTAGTCGCTGATGCGAACCTTCATTTTATAAATGATATCCCCGTTCAAAAATTGTAATTTCTGATTGAAAATTCATTGCACGAAACCAATGTCGTTCTCTTGAATCGGGATATCATCAACGAATTTCATTATTTCAGGGAACACTGCAAAGGGACTGTCTTTGCTTTGGGCGCCTCCGGCGCCCCCGCCCTTTTTAGGATCGGCAGAGACCATGTTGTAAATGCTGAGATTCTGATTGGTTATCATTGACATGTAGTTTGAGATTACTCATTGAAGGAGTTTGATGATGTATTTATAGAAGTTATCTTTATCCTTTGCGGTTGCGATATACTTCTGAACGAATTTAATCCCTTCTGCTTTGTAACTATCGTACACTTCGATCAGGTCGGTGATGTCGCGTTTGCGGGCTTCGATTTCACTTTGTATTTCCGGGTAAAGGGCGATGTTCATTGTACTCGGTAGGTCTTCTCATATTTTAATATACGATGTTCATTTCGTTCGGACGATGTCGTTGTATTCACCACAGGCATAGATGTATTCATCGATTTCAACGCACTCTCTTTCAATATCCTTCAAACATGTTTCCGTTATTTCATTGTACTTTCCTTCACCTGATCCATCGGCGACTTCTCCTTCTTGAGCTTTCGGGTCTTTCGGGGTTATCTTCGTCCCTCCCGGAGTTTTCGGTGTTTTCCCTTTTCCACCTTCCTTAGCAGTGTCTTTCTTCTTCACCTTGGGATCTTCTTCGATTTTCTGAAGGTATTTATATATGAACGGATAGTACTTCCTCTTGTTGATTCCTAGTTCAAACAAAAGGTTTTTCTTAATGATATCGCTTTCATTAATCGAATTACTTCAAATGAACACGTTATACGATATCAATGAGCTCACCTTCCGAAGCGTCAGATCCCAGAGTTCATTCGGTATTATATTTGCACCTCAACTCATCTTCATATACACCGTGAGTAACTCCTTGTAAATATTTTTACTTTTCAAAAACGGAATACTTGTGTTGTATACCTCACATAAAAACATTTTAATCAACTGATAATTCCTGATGTATATCGCGATTTCCAAGCCAAGTGAGAGAACGTTGATGTTCTTTAAAATATTCTTTTGTTTCGGGTACACATTTGTCCCGGTATCAACGCGGTGTTCGTCCGGTTTTAAATACGCGACGCTTTTCGCGAAATAATAAAAACAATACGCAATGCCTTCCAATTCGAACAAGGACGTTCGATTGACGTAATCATACCTTAGTTTATAGAAGAGGACACTGTTTAATTTGTTGTCGAGGTTCTTGTCTCTTAGTTCAGTGCGCTCTGTGAAATAGTTAAACACAACCTTTGATTTGTCCTTGCATATCGCGTAATGTTTGTACTCAAACGCAATTTTCGCGACATGATATGAAATATAAAACAAGGGCAGAGGAAAGTAAAGTTCGACCTCTTTCGATGTTTTTCCGATTTGGTTTACAATGATGTTTTCATTATCGTAACCGGCGTAAGCAAAGATATATTTTTCGTTTTTCCTTAAATCCGGAACGGTCAGGTGCTCGATGATAGGGATTATTTCACCCGTGTTTTTAAGGGATTTGTTATTGAGTTGCACGCAATTCGCTCCGGTTGATATTTGACCGTATAGCGCGACACGGTTGATATGATGGTAGATTTTATCGAACTGGTAATTTTTAATCTTTATTAATGGGAAGATAAAAGAACATGTCTTCGCGGTTTTTCCAATTCAAATTGGTTCTGGGATTGTATCAACAGGGTTAATCATTATAGGTTTATTAAGTAAATTGTACGGGTAGTACGTGTATGCCGTGGTGTTCGTATTTTGGTTATACTGTTCAAGGGATTTGATGAAGAAGAAATACTCTTTGTAATATTCAACACGGGTTTCTTCTTCGGTAAATGCTCTCGCGATGCTCGCGGAAGATAATCGCAGTAAATAGATCTGGTCTTGTTTATTGAATGGGCGCATCATTGCTAACGTCGCCTGATAAATAGAGTTCAAATAGGGGTTTTTCCCGATTTCAAAGTTCATCATTTTTTCGCTTTTTGATAAAATCGGTTTGTCCGGTTCCAATTTCCCGGCGTCTTGTCACGAATGCTTTAAAAACTCAAGATTCGTTTTCACCTGTTTCGCGGATTCCCCTTTGATCAAATCCAATTTCTTTAACGTCCTTTGCGCTACTTTCGGCTTTGTCGACGCTATTGACATCCCGCTACTATTTAACACAGCATTATTATTATTATTATTATCATCAATCGATTTCTTTTTATTTAGTGAGTGCGGAAGATTCGTGTCACTAAAGTCATATTTACTTCATATATCATCCCCGCTTTTGATGTACATCCGATATAATTTCATATACAAATCCACGTAAATGCAGTTCAATGTATTTTCATACTCGGTGATAACATAATTAATTTTAATTCCATTCACGTTTTTTGCATTACTGTTAAAGTAATCTTTTCCGTTATACAAGACTAAACCTTCGCTACTCAGCTTCTCTTTGTAAGTGTTCTCAAGGTAATTTATTTCGAAGTCTTCTTCTTTTGTCTCTTCTTCTTCCTTTTTTTTCTTTGCGTTGCTTAACTTCATCGTCTCGTTGTTACCTTTTGATTGTTCTTTAATAGCGTTCTTATAGTTGACTCGTCGCTTTCAATTGAGATCCTTGACATAGGCATCGTACTTTGTGTTGATATCATCAGTTAAGTTTACGATTTTGTTGTTATCGCATGTAAAGGAAGAGAACGTGTGTTTATTTTGAGAGTTATTTCAACCGTAAATGTTCTCGTTTTCTTTGGAAAGTTCGATGAAGTTGAGTGTTTCTTTGAGAACAACCACCCCAGTTGCGTTGTTGTTGGTGCGTTCACAGTAATCACCGAGACGACTCGCAATGTAGGAGTAGATTAACACATCTTTGTTTTCTCACTGAGTGAGAACGTTGTGTAAGCAGTATAAAGTATTAAAAATGTTGTTTTGAAGCTCCGTGATTTTCCCGAAGATCTCGTTTCTCTTGTTCTCTTCGAGTTCTTTTTCAACGATAAAAAAGTAATCGATACGAAATAGAAGTTCTTTTAGGTACTTCTTCCATAAAAGTATGCAAATATCGTACAAGAAATTCGATTGCCCCTTTAGGAAATATTCGCCGATCTCGCCTTGGATTGAATTATATCACCATGTCGCAAGGAGATCGATTTTATCGAATGGATAGTTCAGGCATCAGAACTTCTCGGGAGTCGTATTATTTTGATTGCTTAAATCAGCGTTCTTATCGGTCTTCTCCGGTTTTCCTTTCGTATCGACTACAGCGTCTTTCAGATTAACATAAGCGTTTTCCAATTCATATCAATTTCTTAATATTTCACTTTCCCTTTCGATGATGTAGAAATATTTATCCGTTTTAAAACACATATTGATGTAGTTGTGATTATAATTGTATTGAATATATCCTGGGTCTCTCGCCTTTCCTGGTATTGATAGTTCTGGTTCTATTTTCGTGTAGTTCATTTCGGGTTCTGTGTAGGGACAGTTGGAAATGAGAGGATAAATATCTGTAATCGCGTTCTCTTTCTCATAATCAGATTCAAGCGCAGTGCTATTTTTTTCAACCACAATAAACGGAATTCACTTCGGATTCGATAAATTCGCAGTGAAATCGTTTTTGTTTTGATTACCGCTGTGATCGAATAACTCGTTCGGTTCATATCAATTGTCTTTGAATGTTTTGATCGGAATTGCAATCGCCTTTTCGTTCGGTTTTAACTCCTTTTTTATCTTGACATCATTGGACATTACTATCCTTATATTAACGATTGCGTTTTCAGGATTATGTGAGCGTCTGAGAAGCAAGTACACGAAATTGTGTTCGATTCCTTCGATTTTTTCATATGGGTTTTGAGTTTCCTCGACAGGATCTTTACCGCCTTTCGCGTCTTTCTTTTTATTTTTATCGGGTGGAGCTCCCTTTTTGTTATCCTTCTCCTTGATTGGGTTTGCTTTTTCTACTTGCATTGTCATATATTTCCCTTCCTCGCGAAGGCGTTTTATTTCACGTTTGTAATTGTTGATGTTTAAATCAACGGCGATTTTTTCGTATTTATTTGGAATATTCGCGTATTGAATACTACTCATTTGAATATCGACCTCGCTGATAAAAGGGGTTTCCACGTTTCGATATTTGATGCGGATATTGATACTGTCGATTAACTCGATAAACTCCTTCCACATTTTGCAGTCGTAACAACACTTCAACAGTTCGATATGAAGTTCAAGCGGCACGTTTTTCGAACTTTCCTTGTACATTTTATTCATATTTGTGTTCTTTGTCAACGTCTCCGCAAGGATCTCTTCATAGTTCTTCTCGTTTTTGATAATTTTCTGATTAAGTTCCAGATCACGTTTTTTCCTATCGATGAACTCTAAAATCCCGTTCTTGATATTCGTAATATCACCTTTTAATAACTCGTAGATATACAGAACGGCTTGGTTTTTCCATGGAATGCTCGTGCTGTCGTGGTTGACAATGGAGTTAAACCAAGATAAATTTGATATTGAATTAATCGCGCAGATATTCTTTCCTCACTTCTCCTCCGGTGTGGCAAAGGTTTCATCTCATTTCTTCTTCCATATATCGAAGGATCAAGCGCCGCTAAGTATTCCATATTTAAACTCGAAGTATTTTAAGTATTTAAAGTCCTCGATGAATATTGTTTTTATATAGTCAGGTAAAGGCCCTTGTTGTTCCTCGATTGCTTTTATATCGTTCGCTTTGGTTCAGCCTTGGTTGATAGTCTTATAGGCGGATTTATATGCTTTGAGGTCTTCGTATAAAAACGCGAGTTCGATATATAATTGAATGTGCCATTTGAGGTACTTGATGTCGTTCAAGACAACGTTGTTTTCAAACTGAGTGATAATCCAAAGGAGATATTTAGTACCGTGGATAGAGTATCTATACTTGCGCATGCGGTGAATGTAATCATGAAAGCAAAGAGAAATATTATAGATGATGTAGTATAATTTTTCTCGGATGGTAGATGATAGCTTGGAAAGAACGTCACATTCTGTGATTATTTTATCGAAATAATTCTTAATGCAATCGACAGTGTCGGACTTACGAATATCCGGATCATGTTCTGTTTTTTTTTTCAGCTTTGCCTCAAGATTTGCTATTGTCGTGCTAAAGTTTTTCTCGATTTCAAGGAGATTACTGAGCTCGTTTGATATTTTCGCGAGGTTGTCATATTTTTTCGACGGATCGTCGATTATTTCAGCCTTATCGATCATGTCGTTTTTTTTCTGTTTCATTTTTTAATATTAATAATTTTCTTTATTTGAAGATTTAAATTTTGTGTGGAATATTATATTTGATGGTAGTATTATGCGAATGAGATGTCTTTGGTTTTTGAGGTAAATGAGTATTGCTCAATCGAGTGAATAGAGGGGAGATGAAGTATTTTATAAGAGAGAGAGAGAGAAAATGGAAAACTCAACTGGAAAACAGTGGAGGATGGGTTTGACATGCAAAGAATTTGGGGATGGTATGAAGCAGAATAATGGTATTATATCTATGGATTCGTTGATAAATAAATTGTAATTTCCGAATGAATGATGATGAACTTGGTATAATGAAGTAGATTTGTTTGACATTTGAAAAGATGTAATGACATACCGAAAGAATATGTTCAATAATTAAAAGAAGAAGAATTAATATCATCAGAAGAAAATAGATTTAAAAAGATAAAGGGTCATAGTGTTTACCTTGTTCGACTATGGTTTAGCCACAATATATCACAATCGGTTTTAATAAATTTTGTTCTTTTTATTTTTTCAAATGATATTTTGCATGTCGTTCGAAATGTATTCTTTCTTTGTGTTTTATCTCTTCTTAATTCTCCGCTTTAAATAAGAGCCATTTGTATAAGCAAACATTTGCCAAGTTGTCCTTTTTCCCACAGTAGTATCATTTAATTTTTTGGAAGAATCATTTAAAATGAATCGATCAACCGCAATTCCAAGAAGTGTATTTCACCTTTTTTTGATTTTTATCTCCTAATTCATTTATACTTTGGGATTATTGTAATCTTCTTCCTTCTTCATTCTTTCCTAGATCACCATTGATTCCCTTTTTCCCTAAATTATCTTAAATCAGTTTTTGTTCCTGATATCCAGCTTGTTTATTTCCCTGATGGCCATGAAGTTTTAGACATCCATTTTTTAAGTATTGATTTGATTATCTTATCTTATTTACCCTCTTTCACTTAACGTTTACCCAAATCCTCCCAATTGACTTATTATTAAAGTATTTCACTAATAAGGATTATTAATATAACGGATATTATAATTCCACCTTTTCTATTAACTTTTTAATTTACTTCAGTTCACCTTTTTAACTACTTCTAACACCCATCTTTAAACCTTTACCACTAGACAATAAGATGATTAAAGTTAAATGTAACAATTTTTAAAAGTTAAACAAGGTAGCTATTTACATAGGATTACTATGCCTATGATATTAAATATTCACATTACAATTATTCTTATTACACTTCTACTAGAAACCCGCTATATTTTCTTGACCTCACCGCCGTTGGGCCTTCCAGTCTTCCCTCTTTTCATTTCACTCATCACATATTTCTCACACTCCACTGCTTTACTCGGATCGTTCACGTAGAACTCAGCATCTCAATTCAAACTGTCTTTATTCTTTCCATTACCTTTTGCTTCTCTTGCGATGACATAATTAGATATCGCATATTGAAGTATCTTCCTCAACACTAAAAGACTGAAGCAAATCAACGAAAACATAAAAACAGAAAATTTTAACTTTTTCTACAACAACACTTACGATAATCAAGCAGTAAATGAGGACATTACTTTGCATTGTTCAGCATATCAAATTATCGCTTTCAATGAACATCGCGTACCTCTCAAACCGATTCTGCCTTCCCACTATTATCAAATCTTTCTTTTCCAAATACTTAATGTACTTCTCAACATCACTTTCCACATACGCCTTGTTAATCCCATTCATGTTAAAGCAGCTGAATTTCAACTTATCGTGGTACACCGCAAATTCAAACGTTATTCACTTGATTATTTCACTGTTAAAGGAGCTTATTCGGAAAATGATGAAATCTTTCACCCAATCGAACATGATTTCAAAGGCGATGATAAAGAAAACACGGTAAGAATAGTCAATGATATTAATTGAATTCACTTTGTTATCTTGCACATTCTGGAAGATGACTAAAACTAATATTAAAAAATTAAGGAATCTATCGTTAATATCTGATGTTCACGTTCCGAGAATATTTTTCTTTTTGATCGGTTTCCCGCATTTCTTCAGCTCGATATAGTTGATTTTGAATCATCATGGATAAAGCGCGTTTGATGAATCGTTTAAAGAAATGGAAATTGATATCATATAGCACCAAACTGCCACGATGTTTCAGGTCAAAGTACAAAGGAGAAGTGCGAATGATATGAGTTGTTGCCTTCGTTTCTTATTTGATCATATGGTTCATAGTTGGATTTCGTAATCTTTATGACAACGATTTCATAAAATTGTGATGAATTCGATTATTTTTCATAAAGCGAATATCTTTATTCCGCGGAGACTTCGGAGTTTGTGCTGGATGTAGAATAAAGGATATGTCGTGTTGAGGTACTTCTTTAAGTATAAACCGAAGAGAAATCAGGTGATTTTTCATAGATTTCACTGGTATTTTAGCTTGTTAACATAGGAAAATCTGAAGATGAGTTGAAGCGTCATCAGGAGTGTGTTGATTGGAAGGAGAATTAAATTTGAAATTATGGCGTTAATTAATAACGATGATGTAATGAAGATTAACTATATGCATTTTTAGGAGTTATAAGGAGAATGCTTACGTTTTCTAAGTATTTCGGTATTTTGTACAGTTTTGTGTAGTTTAGAATTTGATCGGATTGTTCAAGTTTTTCGGTTTGTGATGTATTGTCTTTGGTGGAGGAAATTGAGAAATCAGAGAAAAAATCGATGAGAGTTGACTTCATTAATTGATTGTATATTCTTATATATGATATATTATATAAAATATCTCTCTCTTTAAGACAATGGCTTTGTTATGAACGTTTTAGATTGTATTAAAATATGGGGATTGGGGATTGGGCCCAATCCCCAATCCCCAATCCCC
>JAWNBB010013642.1:0-12113 GCA_036325645.1 Balantidium ctenopharyngodoni
GGGGATTGGGGATTGGGGATTGGGCCCAATCCCCAATCCCCAATCCCCAATCCCCAATCCCCAATCCCCAATCCCCAATCCCCAATACGAATGATTAGTAATAAGATAGGTCAATAAATATATTAATTTCTATTTTTTACTTAATTTAAATCAAATATAACATATGAACTCAGTTATATTCATATTTAAAAATGGAACTTTCTTACCTAAATTTCGAAATGTCAACAAAAGAAAACCAAAATGAACCTGAATCTGCACCGAATGTCATTTGATCCGGAATTGTTCAATACGACCCAAATAAGTTCCTCATCTTTTATTCAAGCAAACTAAAGCATTTATTCACAATACCAAATTCGAAAATCACAATTTCGAAAGAAGAAATAAACTGAAATCATATTGTCTTCGACTACGAAACTGAGGAAAATCAGAAATGTTGTATTACAATATTCAACAGCGACAAGGAAACATTAGGGGAGAAAACATTGAAAATGTGATTTCGTATTTTAGTTAAACAGCAAGAAAAAAACGAGAAAGAAGCGTTAAAAGCGTTGAAACAAGTCAAGAAGCAAAAACATATTTTATCAAAACCTACCCCATATCAGCAAGAAATGTTGGAGGAGGCGATAAAGCAGAACACTATCGTTTTCCTTGAAACAGGTTTAGGGAAGACTTATATCGGTATACTTCTGATGAAGCATATCTTGGGAGAGCCGCTTGAAGCAAATTCTCAAAATGTGATACAATATGAAAAGAAGACAACAAAAAAAATTTTATGTGTGTTTAAAACAGTATCACTACTTCTCCAACAGGCAAAGGTGATAAAGCATAACACAAATATGAAAATATGAAAATTGTATGGGAACTGCGAAAACTCAGGGCTATACCTTCACTCCAAATTCACAAGAACTATTGAAAAGTACGATATTATCTGTGCAACTCCCGAAACAATTTATCGGTACTTTACCTTTGCGTATTTAACCTCATCCTTTTTTGAATGAATCATTCTAGACGAATGCCATCATTGCCGTGAGTCAGATTTTTATAACAAGTTACTTCGACATTTCATCTTCGCCAAAGGTGAAAACCCAAACATTAAAATCCTTGGACTTACGGCATCTCCATGCGATGACAAGAGCTGAACAGAAGAGAAATTAACCCATCGTATTCAAGAGTGATGTAACAACATGAACAGTCATTTAGCATGTCCCAGGAATATTATAAATACTGAAAACGTGGATAATAAAAAAGAAATTAGTTTTTGACCGGTTAATAGTCCAAGTGACAAGGAAGATATAGAAAATACGACAAAAATAAAAAACACTATTTTCCATCGAATTATGATGCCAATACTTGACTGGCATTTCCATAGTATATACAAGAAATGAATTTCAAAAATAAGTTCAAATTCTTCCGAAAATTCGAAAGTTGAGTGAACCGAGGAACAGAAGGATATTAAAGAAAAGAGGAAACGATTCGATAAGAATCTTAAAGAACAAATTAAACAGTTTATTGTAATGTATATCATGAATTTTTATCTCACATGATTTGTAGAAGAAGATACCCAATTAGACGAGAAGCACTGAGGTATATATACAAAAATAGACAAGACATTGCTAATGAATTACAAGCAATTCTTAAAGGAATCTCACTATTCTACCCAGGATTTTTACTTTATCAAACAGGGAAAATTAGAGGAATTAATTGCAAAGATTTCCGATTTCGAATCTGAAAACGAGGATATAGAAGCAAAAATAAATTTTTCATATGAATTTAAAGAGAATATAAAAAGGATCAAAGAGGATATCATAATGAAAGAGATGAAAAAATATTCAAAATGAATAACATTAATAATAAAATACCTCGACACCGACAGTATCATATTTTTCACTCGCACAATTTTCCAACAAATCGAAATGAATATTTACCCCTTCCACAACCAGGAAATCACATCCTTTGATAATAAAAATGAGTCTTACATTGAAATGATTTCCCAAAAGTTCATGGCCTCGAAGACCCTTAATCAGGATCTACCAGTATACACATCCTCATATTTGAAAAGTATTGTTAAGTTTCTGATTGAAACACAAGCTACAGACTCGAAGACAATTTTATTCGTTAACCATCGCCTATTTTGTAAGGAATTAAACCGAAAAATACAAAAAATCCTAAGTGAAAATGAAGCCACTGCCCAACTCTCCTCGACTTACGTACTTGGTATAGCCTCTAGTGATACTTCGCTTTGGAAATGAACTTTTACGGAAGTGGAATTGAAAGAAAACATTTCGAGATTCCGGGATAATCCTAATTGTAAACTATTAATCGCAACAAATGTGGTAGAAGAGGGAATCGATATTCCTCAGTGTAATAATATTATATGTTTAAATGAGATAGTAACTATCAAAGAATATATCCAAAAAACAGGTCGTGCACGGAAAGAGAATTCAAAGATCTTTTTCTTCTCCTCCAAAGAAAATGAAAACGTTAAAAAAGAGCACTTGAATCAAATTGAAACATCAATGAAGGTAATGAAACATATTGTCAAAGACAACACAATCATCCCGAAAATAGAAAATATCTCATATATCAATAATTATAATTTCTATGAAACATTAAAAGGAGCGAAGGTTTTCATAGGATACGCAAATAAAATCGTGAAGGAGTTTATTAGTAAATTATTTAATGACGGATACGATTATGTTCGCCCTTCAGAAGGATTAGATAAAACTAGCAGTGGTAAATACATACCATATTTACTTCTTCCTTCGGTATGAGAGGCAAGTTATCGTAAGATATATGATAACAAAAAACAGGAGTTTAATTCAGAAAAAGCAGCTAAAGACTATTATTCAAAATATGAAGAATATTATTACCTCACAGCAATAAAGTTGCTTCATAAGCACGGCTTCCTTGATGATTTCCTCCAGTTCAATAAGAACTACGACGATTTAATTTCCCTTGAAAACAACTACGTTAATTGTGAAAGCGAAAAACGAATCAAAATCAAAGAGAAAATCGAAGCGCCTAATACTAATGAGGAATACATTGAATATATAGCCCATATTTTACATTTTACCCCGAACTATTTTGATATCAATTATAACGAAAACCCAACATCTCCGAGATATATTACTCTATTATCCGATATGCCATTATCTCTTGTTAACTTTGATCTTTTCTTACCATCGACCCTTCTTTTAAAACTTTATTTCTTTAACACCACGTTTAACGAAAACAATAGCTATAAGCAGTGGTTTAAAAAGAAGAACAAAATTCCATATTCTATATTTTCAAAAATCAATATTAACATGTCCAATGTGACCCGAATAAAAATACCAAAAAATAAAATACCATTAATTAACTTCTTTTACATCTACTCGTTATTTGTCGCCACAGATGCAGAAATGTTTTTCTATTATTCTTTATATACTAAAAAATTTGATTTTTGTGTTAATAAAGAATTGTTCTCTGACCCTAAAATCTGAGCTTCTCTTGATGTGATATTTAAGAAATACACTCTGGAGTATTTAAGTAAGAAACAGCACCTGAAAAACCTTAGTCTTAGTAAGTGAAATTATCAAAATCATTTAGTTAAATTCTCGATTATAAGACATGATATCGAAAAAGATATTTACTTCTTCGACTTTGATTACATTGATAAATGCTATAAGAACGTCGTGAATGATATTTACGCTTATGAAAAGTTTGTCACTCGTTGCTTGATGGGAGAGGAAACAAGGAAAAAACTCTTAAAAGACCCAGAATACCTCTCTAAAAAGGAAGCGGATTTAGCTAAAAACCCCGTCTCAGATTTGGATTCGAACACGGGGATTATTTGCAGGAATTTTTTTAACTTTTCGAAGTTAATTATAATGCACTACTCTACCAAAGATATTAAAGGTAGCACCAAACATCGACGGTTTGCCAATTATAATTATCAACAGTATTTCCTGCATACATACGGAATACTCACCGAGAACAGAGATTATAAGAAATGTTGAGTATTAGACTATAATATGAAGATTATGAGGTACAAAATAAACCTTAAGCATTTAGGAGAAGTTCACCGGAATAAGAAGTTCTCATCATATCAAATGATTAAAAAATTTCACTTCTTCCCTAATGAAGTCCTCCAGGAGATACACTTCGCAACATTTGATCAATGATATCTTTTCACTTTATTTCCTGTCATCTTATTTAAAATCCAAAATAGCCTGATTTACTACTACCATTCAAACTGCTGAATGAACGAATTCAAATCGAGTATAGGGAAATTCGAGAAAATCGATATCAAATTGCTCACTCAAAGCTGAAACTCGAAGGGCACAATGGAAGTTGAGAACTATGAACGACTCGAATTCTTGGGTGATTCAATATTAAAATTTTTATCAAGTGTTGAACTGTTTGTGCAATTGCCTCATGCCAATCGAGATTTGCTGTTTAATAAAAGACGTGTGATCGAGAACAATAAATATCTATGTGAAAAAGCAAAGGAACATAATCTCTATAATTATTGATTCACAAGTCCAGTTACTATTAAAAGGGTGATGATTCCTGGGTTTACCAAGGACGAAAGTCTGATATTTGATATTTCCTATAATCGGTCATTTACGAAAAATTGCTATGTTCACAACCGTGAGACACTTGATGAAGACAGCAACTATAATGAAAAAAAGGAAAGAGATAAAGATCAAAAGAATAATAATGAAAACAATAAGAGTAAAAGTAAAGGTATTGAACTAATAAACGAAGACGAAATGGAAAACGAAAAAGCAAACGATAAACGCGGCTTAGATATTGAATACGATCCGGAGAACAAATTTGTAGACGCACCTGAAACAGAACTAATAGTTTCAAAAGAGGAAATTCAAAAAACAATAAATAAAATTGATATCGTTAACGTAGATACAAGGCGATTTATATACACTAAAACAGTAGCAGATATAGTCGAGAGTTGAACTGGATTCGTCTTTAAAACCACCCAATTGAATATAGGTGATTCTAATCACGAAGCATTAAACACTTCATCGATATTTCTGAAAGAAATTGATGTTCTCACCAATACCTTCAATGATACCCTTAAGCTCCTAACACAGGTCGGTATCACGGGCCTTAAAAACGAAAATTGTAAATATTCTCAACAAGAACAAGAAAATTACCTTCGAATTATCCTTGACAACCCAAACTACCATTTCACTCACTCTGAAATTCTTATGCAAGCTATGACACATTCCACCCATTGATCCGAGGAATGCCAAAGCAACAACTTCAATTACGTAAATAAATCATATCAACGACTCTCCTTCCTTGGTGAAGCAATACTTAGTTTATATGTTTCATTATATGTTTACTCTAACAATCCTCATGAAAATGAATGTTCTTTACATAAAATGCGAATCTGTGGAATTAATCACAATATAATTTCAATAATCGCATTGAATTTAAAACTGGACGATTGTCTTTGATCTAAAAGTAAGGAGATCAAGGGAGATATCTCAAAATATAAAAGAACTTACCTCGAGCAAAGGAATATACAAGAAACAACGAATAAAAACGAAGACGGTGTTGTAGAACGGTCTTGGGCTGAAAGAAAATATAAATTACCAAAACAAGAAATTTTAGATGAAGCATTTGTTATCATTCTTTGCGAATTATTCCATGCGTATATAGGTGCGATATTCGTGGATTCCGCTGATATTAAAGCATGCTTCAAGATATTAGACAAAGAGCTGAAAAATTATTTAGATCACAATGCGACTAAAACAACGTATACAGAGCACCCAAAAGTAACAATATGAGAAGAATATCGTAAGAGAAGCCATTATTTTAAGAAAATACGAGAAAACGGAGGAAATAGGATTTGAATTAAATACAATGATAAATCAGAAAAATACAGAAACAGGAAGATGTATAACTACCAACTGATCATAGATAAGTACATTATTTACGAGGAGAATATTAAATATAATAGGTCAACGATAAAGGTAGCGCAGGAAAAAGCGAAAAATGTGTTTTTGCTAATCTGTAAAGAAATTGATCGGAGAGAGACGTTAAAAATAAATTGAAGTAAATTTGATTTGGAAAGTATTATGAAATATATCGGAATTAAATATAGAACTGTTTAGATTTGAGAGAAAAGATGGAAGGTAAGGCTATAAAGAATTGTTTCGTTTTTATGGATTATTACGACTAGAGATTACTTTTTGAGTTATATTTGACATTAATAAAAATATTAAAAATTGTTTAAGTTATATTAAAGAGATGTTATATATAATGATGGATATAAAAAGGATATATTAATTGCATTTTCCTATTTAACTACCTTTGATATGAATTGTAAAAGAAAGATTATTTAAAAATGATAAAATCAATAAAACAAATAAATTTCAAATAAATTATTGTTTCTCATGCATAACTTCATTTGAAATTAACTGTTTAATTATTATTTTTGTTATGGTAGTAATTGTTGTAATTATAATTTACTTATGTTTATATATTTGATTAATCACAAGTTTAAGGCGTTTTATTTATTATTTTGGTAGGGTTTTCGATTATTATTTTTGACAATAATCCGTTTGAGAGCATGACGTGATTCACTGAAGTCAATCATTGTTTTTATTTTGACATTCTATCTGTACGGTGCATACTCTTTTATTTTACGAGGGAGCTTACTTCTCTCTAATAGGTTTAATTAGTATTATTACTATTTTTTGAGGAAATATCCAAGATATTATCACCTAAAGTTCTTTTTGAGTATCATATGTAGAGGCGAACAGTTTCCCCCAATTCAATCCAGAATCATGCAGAATCTGCGTTTTTGATTTTAACTCATGTAAAACAAATATAACCGTCATGATGGTTCAGGTAGGTCAGGTTGGATTTTTGACATTCTATTACGCGTTTGGGGATCGACTTGATAATGCAAAGCAGGTACACTTTTTTAAATATCTATCTCGAAAGCTTTGGAGAGTTAGATTAAAAACACTCTTTAATATATTTTTTTTTCTTTTTCCTTTGTTATTTCCTCAGATTGCTTTATTGAAGTAAACATATTTTTCCATATGGGGTTGCATTACTTTTTCTTCTACTCCATAGAAAAATAATTGAGAACGCTTTAGAAAGCTTTTCTCGTAAAAAGCTTAGCAATACCTCATTTAATAATCTATAATAGAAATAAAAACTAAAGTCATAGTGTCGTTAAACAATCATAGATTTTAAATGGTTAATGAATCATAACCTTAATATAATTACAATATTCGCTAAAAAAATAAACTAAAAATGGAGCATTTCTTTGACTGAAAAAACGTTCAAAAACTCTGAAACACTTTGCTCATTAATTTGAGATAGGAGTAAATCCAAGATTCTTGAATACTATTTCGAGTTCTGAAAGTTTTGGGATTATCAACCGCCACGGCACCAAGTGAACTTTTTTATGATATCTCGAAGCATTGTCCACTAAGAAACTGCTTGCAAAATATGCCTTTTCTGAAGTATTATTAAATTGATAGTTAATACGAATTAACCTTCAACGAAATCTACGTTTTTCAGGAAAAAAACAAGAACCAAATGAACCGACGATTATGAATTTAAACTGAAACAATAGTACTTGATCTAAAAAAAATGTGATCACTTTGAATTCCATTGCCATAATATTAAGTGCTATTGATTGGGAAAACAGGGAAATGTAAAACAGAACTGCAGTATACCTATAAATTATAAACCTAAAACATTCAAGTGTTCACTGAAAATTATAATTTCAAAACCCCCTTGTTAGACGAGTCATATACTAAAATTCTAATCATGTTCATAAAGAAACCTATCGTAAAATATAGTATTTGAAAATAGCTTGATTAAGTAATCAAAGAAAATGACATGTTACAAAGTGTTATCCAATTCCAAAGAAATAATATTAATACCATAGTTTCAACTTTAAGTCTACAAAGTAAATTGAAAGGACTATGCTACAATAAACCTTAATTACATCCACCAATATATATCACTTCTGTTCATTCAAATGAATACTAAAAGGTCATCACTGTAATCCTCACCACAACAGTGATAAACCGGGAAATGAATTTGTATTAAGGTGATTCTTCACGTTCAGAGTTTTTCTAGTTCGTAGCTGATTGCTAGAGCTATAATTACAAAAAGAAAATGATTGAGCTTATCTTTAATATTATATGTAATTATAGTTGCTGACTTTTACAATGACAAAAACAATAACAATTCATTAAATAATAATCCCTTTATATTCTAAAGAAATGTCAATTCCTACATTTAACCTACTTCTTGCATCGTTGATTTCTTCCTTCATTTAACTTTCCTTTTTCAAATGATCTTTGATTTCATTAACTTTTCTTTCATCTTCTTTTCTCGAGAACCCTTGCTTATAGTCTTCTTCATCGTCTTCCAGCTCTCCTTCATCGTTTTTACCATCACCAACACCTAACATCAATTCACCTTTCGCATTGATTTCTGATAAATTCAAATCATCATCATTATTCAAATTGCCTAAAATATTAATACCATTATTCAATTTCTGCTCATCAATCTTCTCATATTCTTCGATCATTTCCCGAATTTCATTCCTTCCTTGCTCATCACTCATAGCATCAAGTCCTTCTCTCAGTATATTAATGGCTTCTTTACTCTTAGATTCAAAATGTTTATAGTAGATTTCTGCAATTCGCAGATAAGCCTCGGTCTCACTCGGATCAATTTTTTTTATTTTAATATAGATATTCGCACTGATTTCATATTCGTTGTTATTATAAAACATTTCCGCGATCTCCTTAAGTAAATCAATGTCACTGAATTCAACCTTTCCTCATTCATTTAAGCACTCTCACGCTTGATATTTTCGTTTTGTGCTAATGCAGAATATCGTTCAGTATGCCCATATTTTAGGATTTTCCACGTCTAATAAATTAGCTTCTTTTAGCGCTTTTTCAGCTGCTTCGAATTCACCGAGTTTCGTCAATGCTAGACCAAGAAAGCACCAAGCAAAGGAATGTTCAACACTATTTTTGAGAATTTGTTGATATACGATTTTTGCGTCGTACCATTTTTGGTTTAATATGTATATGTTACCTAATTTAACAAGCATTTCCAAGTTGAATTCGATGTCACGGGGTTTAAAACGTATTGCTCTGATATAGTTGGATTCGCTTTCGTTGAAATGTTTCATATAGTAATAGGCATGTCCTTCAAGAAGATAGGCGTTATAACATATAGGGTTTTCTTTGATTATCGGATCACATAAATCTAACACCTTCTGATATTCCTTTCTGAACAAATATATCTTTGCCTGCTCGAGTTTGAAATCTGATTTGCTTTTGGTTGCTTCATTAACGTAGGCTAAAAGCTTTTCGCTGATTTCATAAAAATTATACTGATTAAATCAGTTAATCGTGTCGAACCATATTCAATCACATTGGCTATCCGATAACTCTGGTGGGCGATAGTCCGGGTTTAGTTTAGGATTTCCCTTTTTCAATGCATTTAGTCTTTCTTGCTCGAAATTTGGATTTTTCAAAAGCTCTTTTTCCCGTTCTTTTTCTTTCTCTTTTTCCTTTTTCGGGTCAACAACTAATGAACTAGGATCTACTTCTACTACTTTGGGTTTCAATTCCTCTGGTGGTATTTCCTTCATTTTAAACAGCTTGGCGGCTTCGAAGAATTTACTGAACAGGGTCTCATTTCCAACCTGTTTGTACAGAAAAGCAAGGAATGCATTGAAAATGCAATTGGTGTTGTGTCACCCCTTTTTCAAAAGAATCAAATTCATTCAGTTTATTCCGTTTTTAATAAATTTCTCTCCTTTTCAATAAAGTCATCCGCAGTAAACTATTTTCATGTTTAGATCGTCCACCTCTTCATCGATGGTAATCGCCTTGACAATTGCTTTTTCAACTTCGTTAATATCATCGAGCTTCTTTACTAGGTTGCAGTAGCTCAGCCACGCTTCTTTATTTTGTTCAAGCGCAAGTCGTTTATTGAAGTAATGCACTGACAGTTTGAAATCGTCTCATCATTCGTTTTCCTTCGATAAGCGTAGTAAACGTTTATCTTCAGGTTCGTTGTTTTGACGAATGGCATAGTTCATTATCTCCTTACTGCTTTGACCGAAGGATACTCAAACGTGTTCATGGAGTTCATCCTTTTTAAGTTCAACAAATTTTTCTGTTGCTTTCTTTACGTAGTCGGTTAGGTAAGCGTATCACTCAGAGTAAAATTGATCCCTTTTGTCTTTGAATACCCCTTTCACATTTTGACCCTTTTTATTGTATTTCTCTCTTACTATCTTCACAATGAACTTTTTAAGTTTCTCCTTTAATAAATCTGCTCTACCACTGGTATTGAACTTATCAAGGAATTTATTGTTGTTGTTCTCTCTCTCATCGTATTTCTTAGCGTTTCATCACACGTTTCCTTTCTCGCGTTTAACCAGCTGCATCTTAGCGGACTCACCCATTCCTTCATCATATGTTTTAGCGATTGCAGCAATCGCGATTTTAAATTGTCGGAGAAGATCTTGTTCGATCTCTGACACGGTGTATACTTTAACAGGTTCATCCTTTTTTTTAATTCAGTCAATCGGTTCAGGAATTGGAACATGTGGAAGTATCGGATTAATCGTGTCGGAGAGTTGAATTATTATATGGATATATGTTTTCGTTTTCTCTAAAATATCTAAATTTTCTTCCTCGTTTTCCTTGATCAACTCAAGTACTTTGGGATCCATTGGGTTAAGGTATTTCACCCCGTCTCTTGCTTCTAGGTCGTCGATTCTTTTTTCATATGTTGATTTCAATTGTAGATTACAACGTAGTTCTCATTTAAGTAGACCCGGGGTTTTTTTTAATTCTGAAAAGTCAACCCATGCAACAGCGTAGATAGGTTTTACTTCCTCAGGGGAGATACCTTTAGGTTTAGGCCTTTTCTTATCATTTTCGTCGGGATTTGGAACAAAGCACAGTTCGAGCAAAGCACCACTGTTTACAATAACATCTTGCTCAAGTTCAATTCATTTCTGTCCTGTTTTTTTAATTGTCGCAATACGACTTTCATTCCACGCTACCCATGGTTCTTTAGTTGGCAATTCCTTGAGATAATAAAACTGTTCTTGTGGATCCATCGTATCTCAATGATCTTGAAACGCCTTTGCAGCGTCTTCTTTTTCCTTTGCCTCTTTTGCCATTCTTTCCTCTTCTAGACGAACTGCCTCGAGATCTTTTTTATTTATTTTCGGTGGTGGTTTTTTTTTGTTTTCAATTTCTTTTTTCTCCTCTTCACTTAGTTCTCTTTGATATAGTTTACCATTACATAACACTGCATCACAGAGTTTAACATTGAAACCCCACTGATCGACGGATCCGCTTGCTTGTAGTTTAGACCAGTACTCTGGTAAAGAATAAACACCATCGACTTGGTAAGTAAAATCGTTTTCGCCTGATGGTTGCCCAATCGATTCAAGGATTTGAGCAATGTTATCCCATTTGTCTTCGGTTAGTGTGAAATGTTGTGTTTTTGTGCTTTTAAAACGAGTTGTTTTTCATTTCTGTAGTTTCATTAAATTAAATTATTTAATGAGTATAACTTGTATTATATAGTTCAAATGGTATTTGATTAAGGTATTAAATAATAAATATTAGATAAAACTATTCAACGGAAGCTCTGTGAAGAACATCTTTCATACACTTAACTTTATGAGATAATTTCTTGGTATATTTATTAATATATTAAAACAATAATGACATACTTCAATATTCAATGATAAAAAGCATTGTTATTCTTCTTTGAATGGAAGGTGAACAATAGAATTTCTCTATGATAAATTTCATATTAGATATCTTACATTTTTAACATACAATTGTTATTAGTTTTAGTTAATATGCTCTCTTCGATAGGCAAGGGAGTTGGATTATGAAACTATGGACTTGAATTTAATTGGCTTCCCAATGAAATAAATATGCAATTCTTTATATATTTGAAAATAATAATTAAGGATACGTTTTCATTCTGATACTCTAAGTGTAATCCTATATTATTATTTAATAAAAACAGATGGAGGACGATACTTGGGGATTGGGCCCAATCCCCAATCCCCAATCCCC
>JAWNBB010013703.1:0-10287 GCA_036325645.1 Balantidium ctenopharyngodoni
GGGGATTGGGGATTGGGGATTGGGCCCAATCCCCAATCCCCAATCCCCACTTTTGTTTCAAATGGAATTAAGATACAAATCAAACTCTTGCCATATACTAATATATTTATTTAAACATTATTCTATATATTTAAAACATTTTACAAAGCTTTCAATGCAATCTTCAAGCCTAAATTATCAAGGACAATCTCCACTTTGATCAAATCGTGTTAAAATACCCCAATGCTACCGGTTTTTCACGTATATTATATTTTGAATCACCGAGCTCACAGTAAACACTTCCAGTGGCGTACTTTCCTCTGCGTCTCAGACAATAAAAACATCACTGAAAATATCAAATCAAACCTTCGGAATGTTCGGAACTGCCACTGGTATCGGTCGAATGGTCGGATCTTTGATCTTTATTGCATGAGTTAATAACATCGAACGTAAATATCTCATCGGACTTGATATGCTACTAAAAGCATTGATTTCAATGGCGTTCCAATTTACAAGTCTTCCCTGGTTACTTATTGCTCTGAAAGGTTTATCTGGGTTAACTCACATGCCGTGAGCAATATACATTCCGATATGGATCGATCAGTTTGGATTAAGTAAATATAAAATGATATTTATGACCGTATTTCAAATCACGATCCCACTTGGGAAAAACGCGGGATATTTGTGAAACATTCTCTTAGGGGAGGAAAATGTAAGTTCCTATCCAATTACATTCTTATTTTTTTCTAGTGGAAACTCGGATTTTTCATTGAAGGAGTTGTTTGTCTATTTACATCGTTTATTATATTGTGTTCAGATAAGGTGCTATTTTCGAAAAATGTCAAGCAATCCAAGTCTGATGGTAGTGGTAATAAGCAAGAGGGAAGAGAAAGGATATCAATGTTTGAGTTATCCGTATTAAAAGAAGAGCTTACCCCATCAGATCAAACTAACCCAAATAGTAATAATAAGACGAGCTTTACTAAGAATCTCTCCCTGATACTAAGTAATCCCGTTTTTATTTTCGGCTCGATCTCCCGGTCTTGCTCAATGGGAATAAACACCGCTTTTCATTATTGGTTCAATGATTACATGCTTAATGCTTGAGATATCCAAAACAGGAAGACTATTTTTTTATCTTATTCACTGATGAACGTTCTTGGTCCTTGAGGAGGCATAGTGATCAGCTCAATAACTAATATTTTTATCAACGGGTATGAACATAAACATAGTCATTTAGTTTATTGATGATTTCATTCGATATCCTGTGTGTTCGGACTGTTGATACCATTTATGCCCACGCTTTATTCTTTCTCAGCAATGGCAATTGGGTATTCCTTTTTCAACTGCGCGGCTTTACCCATTGTGCAAGGGATAATAATACAGTCATTAACCCCTGAGTTGAAAGGGATTGCGTATTCTATGACAAACTGATTTAGTATTATTTTTATAAGTGGCCCAATGCCGATGATTTATGGTATGATCAACGATAGTTCCGATATGAAGAACTTGGGAATGATTACGTGATTTAGTGTTACTTGTTTTGCGATTGTCTTTATCAGCCTAATGGGGTATTTCAGATACAAGTTGTTCACGATGAAAGAGGAAAAAGAAAAGAGTGGGAAAGAAGGTTTAGAATTAAAGAGTCAAGAATAATTATTTTTAAAATGGTTAGTGTTAAAGAGATTGTAATTTAATATTGAGGATTGAGGATTGTGTTCGTTTATATAAAAAGTTATGAAATTTCTATTGGATTGTTTTATCATAATTATTAAAGTTAATGTTATTGTAGTTTTTTTAATAGGTTGGAATATATACTCGTCAAATTGATATTTGCACATTACTGGGGCATGGGTTCGAGGAACTGAAAAGGAAGATATCTTTCTATGGAAAAAGCTTTGGATTTATTAACAACAGTGATTATGTAAAGCTTTAAACTGCTTAATATTCCAATTTCTAAAACTCTAAATTTAACAATGATGGATTTTTGTTTTAACACGGTCACACACTGTTAAAGGTATATATATCTATTGAGTTTTATATTGATATCTCTTTTGTGAAGCTTTTATGTTCTATTTGTTGAAAAACAATCACAAACTTAAAAATCCTTCTTTCTTCTTCCAATTATTGTAATCCTTATATATCTCTTAAAGATGCATTTTATCAAATGCTATTCCTTTTGGAGATAACTTTCCACTCCTTCACCATAGAAGTACTGAATGTTTTGACATTCATGTGTATATATCATATTTAACCCTACATACTATATAATTATTATATCAACAAAAATGATCTTCAAATTCCCTTTAATCATACTATTACTTCTAATCTCGTATTTCCTCCCTTTCGTATCATCTCACGCGTTCCACTGTATTAACGAAAACAGTGAGTCAACGGATTGGTACCTCCTTATCCTCTACAAAACAAAATCAAATATTTTCAAATATAAATATTTCGATGAGGATAAGTCATTCACTTCGGAATTCTCTAAAACAAAGTTTCCACCTTTCCTTTTGTTCAACTCGGAGCAAGCTTTAAATCAAGACGATTCAAGTTACTTATCTTTCAACAACGTCTCATCTTCCAAAGGTTTACTGTTTTTTGACTCGTCGAGCAGTGCATTCCTCTCGCATAGCCTGCAAAAATTCCCGTACAAAAACTCAAACAGTCTTCATTTCCAAACATTTTGAGACCCTGAAGATGAACAAACAGCAAGTTATGTACTTTGCCTTTCCTGAGGCTCGGATTCAACCGCTGATATTACAGACGCAATTAATATTATCGATACTAGTTTAACGTATAAATACTTAGGTAAGAACACATCGTCGGACTCATTTTTTAAATCAAATCCAGCGATAATCCCATGATTTGGTATCAACAGCGAAAGCGGTGACAGCTTAAGTACAACACCATTTAGTCGACAAACTAGCACTGATATAATAACGAATTGAATTACTTTGGAGACGAGGAAAGTTGTAACTTTGTTTACCACAACTAAAAAAAATAGAAAATCTCCCTATGATTATAGCATTCCTGATTACTTCAAGACTGGGTTTTACTTGAGGAACAGCAGCGGAAGTGATGATGCTAAAGTTAAGGAACGAAAGTTTAAAGAAATTGAGGTGATAAATGTTGGAAAAGCCATATATGAGACTGAAGACAAAGAGAGCGCAATAGATTATGATTCAAATAATGATCAAATTATATGGGCTGTCGGGATTTCGAGGCCTATCGTATGTTTTGGTGATGGCGATCGAAGGAAAAATCAAGCAGATCAAAGTGGAAATGTTTTTTGTTTTGAAAGTAAAAGTGTGAGTGATTATTTAAGGGAATGTATTTTGACTGTTGGGGAAGATAAGTTTGAGAGTGAACCTTATTTGTAGTAAGAATGTATAGATAGTTATTTAATTGATTATCTTTTGATTCAAATATAGGTGATTATTTTAAAGTACTAGATTAGGAAATATTGGGAAAGGATCCTATCTAGAGATGGAAGGGAATTGAGTGAAGTGAGGAAGAGTTGATCTAATGAAATAAGGATAATTAAACATACAAAAGGACGGGTTCAACTTTATCCAATATGGACAGTTCTATATCTTAACGGGTCTTTTATGTTTAGGGATTGACATAATCTTCTTTGGGAAGCAGACGAAACAAGTGCATATACCTTTATGATGGAAGTTGAACAATAAAAAATGAAGAATATTTAAAGTTGAAAATGAGCGAGAAAAACAGTGAACTTTTAATGTAAATGAGGTAATTTAATAAGCATGTGAACTTGAATGGAATTTAAGGGTCATCATTAAAAGGAATTATAAGGTATCTAACCACCTTTTATAACATAAAAACATGATATAAAATTATCAGTTTCTATCGAACTTTTGAGGTTGTCATACAAGGACATATTCCTAGAGATCAAGATGGACATACTTAATGTTTTCTTGCTATTTCTTTAGGTAATTCAATTCAAATCATTAAACAGATTATTTATTCAGAGATACTTAATGTATCGGTGGAAAATGTTTCTTCAAAGCAAAGGATAAGTCAAGACCATCGCCAAATCCATACACTGGGAGGAACCGATTCTATTAATGTTTCTTTTTGAATGTGACATTCTTGATGGTTATGACAGAGTTCTTTGAATTTCTTTCCATAGAGTATATATCTGTGGCGTTGAGTTTGTGATTTGTTGAAGGAGAAGTTTTAACTGATGTTGGATAAAATAACTTTCTAAATGTCTTATTTTCCCAATACACATTATAGGCTATTATATCAGTTTTTACGATTGAGGACTGCAATGTTAAGCAGATATATCATTATCTTTGTTTTTTAGTTTTTAGTTTTGAATAATCCAAATGATTTTCTAGGGGGAGTATAGAGTATAATTTTCTTTTTACGTTGCAATCCACAAGTATTCTAAGAATTGACAATATTATAAATATATTTGCTTAGTTTGGCGTTGTTTCTTGATTTACCCTATTTATTAAAGTGATAGCTCAAATTTATGGATAAAATTCTTTGTTTTGGGTTTTTTATTTAGATATTGAAAGGTTTCTGGCGGACTTTTGGTAGTTATTGACATTGTATCCTTTTATTCGTTTCCGTTGTTGATTTCTACTCCATTTTTTTTAAAATGTTGTTTTAATTCTCTCTTTCCTTTGTTTTTGCTTGTTTTCCAAAGTGATTTCGTTTGCTTCAACATTGTGTTTCCCCTTGATATTCTCGCATTTTCCTTTTTCTATGCATCAATTATGATCTTTAAATTAATTACAATAACAATTTAATTAATATTAAATTATCTTATTAAATATCATTTTCATGGAAGTTTTTATCTCATCTGATACATCAAACACAAACTCAGTTTTCGTTGAAATTGTTTGCAGATATCTCCAAATAACGGAACGTAAAATCGCTTCTGTTCTCAAAGTTTCCGAGACTTCAAAGCTAACTTTAAAACTAGCATCCCTACCGTTATTACTTTCCCATGGACTAAAAGAGCCCATCACCGACCCAATCGAAATTGCTAAAGCAATTTCTACTGAAGGCGGGTTCTGTGGCTGACTTTTCGGGCTTGACGATAAAGAACAAGGGAAAATATCTGGGTTTATCAATCACATTATCACTGACTGAAAATCAAATCCTACCGCTTTGCTTCAAGAGCTAAACCAGGCTTTACTTTTAAGCACATTTATGAATGATAGTCTTTATCCTACTGCCTGTGATTTACTTGCATATAGCGTTATCTCCCGGGAACTAAACCTTCTTCCAAAGGAAGAACAAGTTAAACACTGCAATGCTATTCGTTGGGCAGATCACTGACAAAACTTAAAAGGTATCAAAAGTGCCGCCCGTGAATTAAAAATATGGTTTTCTCCAGCATATGAATCATTTGTCGTTAAATTAGTAAATACCGAGCCGAAAGCCCCAGGTAATCCAACAGCAAAAACAGATGACTCAAAGGATGAATCAAAACACGACCAAAGTAAAAAGGATAAAAAGGAAAAAAAAGCAAAAGGTGATAAAAAAGGCAATCAGTCTCAACAGGAAGTACACCTCATGTCTCAGGTTGATATCCGTGTCGGGAAAGTGATCAACATATTCCCTAATCCTGAAGGAGATAAATTATTCAATGAGGAGATCGATATTGGAAACGGAGAAATTAGAAAAATAGCCTCTGGCCTACGAGGACGTGTTGATATAAATGATTTAAAAGACAGTTTAGTTATTGTCATTTGAAATCTCGAAGCAAGGAATTTGAAAGGTTGGGAATCGCATGGCATGATCCTATGCGCGAACACGAAAGACGATGGAAAAGTTGAGCCATTAAGACCACCAAAAGAATGTCAACCAGGAGATGTTGTGTATATTGGTGATTTACCTCGGAATCCAGCGACGGATAAGAAGTGTCCTTGGAAGAAAGTTTGTAACGATTGAAATGTTAATGACAAGAAGCAAGCGACATATAAAGGAGAACTTGTTTGGAAAACTGATAAAGGAGATGTTGTTGCGTCGAGTTGAGCTAATGCTGTTATTAGTTAAGTTAATTTGGTTATGTTTGATAATTTGATTATTTAAGTAGTATTGAACTGAAATAAATTTAGATTATTCCTCTATTTTTTAAAAGTTAAACAATGTCAAATAAAAGAGCTGTCGTCATGCTAATATCCAATTCCGAACAAATAATACTCGAGTAGGTTAGATTTTCCTCAATTTTTTGATCCTATTTGAGATGTTTTAATGGTTCGGTTTACTGTTTGGATCGAAAAATAAGGTTGTCATTTTATCAACGCTCGCTGTTAATCTTAATGAAAGTCTTTGCGAAAATATGTCTGTTTTAACAAAATTTTTAATCGCTGTTTTATTATTTTCGTTTATCAACTATATTAAATCTATTTTCTCGACTTTTATTTGTAGAATTCGTTCATATTGCGACATTTTATGAAATAGAGTTGTTTTGTGATTTTCATTAACAAATTCATTACTCTTTTCTTAAGACGATTGAGGTTAGATTCATTATATCGGCGATCATTTCTCCTTTATCGCAAGTTCTTTGTCATGAAATGGAATCTACAAAGATTTCACATAAGATTGTCAAGGTGATTAGATGTTTTCCTTGACCACTAATGTCAGTCATTTTATCCAATTCATAACGAATAAACTAAATGGGATGTAGAGAATATTGAGAGCAATTGCTTGTCTAAACGGGTAGTAGAGTAAACAATAAATAATTATAAGTCATTGAAAGTGTCAAAAGATAACAATGTAAATAATAATTCAAATAGCAATGTTAATAACAACTGTAATATAATCAGAGTATATGTGTTTAATTAATAGCTCTAAGACACATATTTTCACTTTTGAGCTATTTAGTTCAAATACACCTTCTTACCATTATTTCCTTTATGTTAACATAGCACCCACAACAACGGTATTTCGCAAATCAATATTCACTTTTTATATTAGATTTTCTCTGGTAGTGGAAGTCGCCGATTGTATAGAGGAAGATGCTTACCAATAACGTTAACAACCCAACTCATTTTGGGGTTATAACATTTGTATTTTTAGTTTGAATTGACTCTTGTCTTATACGATATTTAAGCACGAACATAGTTTATGCATATAAAATACAAAAGGAATACAACACTAATGATCTCCATTGCATTCAGTGTTTTTCCTTAGTCCTTTATGGAAGCTTCGTTTTCATTATCTGTGTTTTGATTAACTTGAAAATAAATGATCACATGATCAAGACCTTGTACGCCCGCTTCGAAGAGAAGAAACAAGATAACAAATAATAATAATTTCAAATAATATTACTCCCTGTTTCAATAGGATATCCACAAAGTATTTATTAAGAATGGCTATAAATTACCCACATCAAAAACAAAAAATGCAATGATCATCTAAGTCTTGTGGCAAAAAATATTAATAGTTAGTACAAGACGTTCTAATATAATTTAATAATAACATTATTTATTTAAATGTATTCTTCCCTTCCCTTCGTCAGCAAAATCCCTCATATCATTCCGATCATTCCTGTGTATTTCGTAATTACCGAAGTTATATTTACTATTAACTACTACATTATCTTCAACTCAGACCTCTCCGCCCCGGTTTTTAAGCTGCTCAGTGTCTTACTTTTTGAGCCTTTAGCAATAATGACAATAATCACACATTTAAAATCAATGTTCACAGTCCCAGGGTTTGTCCCGATTCCATACAAACCGTTCGAAAAGCCAACTACCAAAGACGGTGAAACAATCCCAGATTTATATTGTAAAAAATGCTCAAATCCACGTCCTCCACGCGCTCATCATTGCAGTGTATGTAAAAAATGCACGCTCAAAATGGATCATCACTGCCCTTGGGTCGCGAATTGTATTGGGTATTACAATCAAAAATCTTTTTACCAATTCCTCTTCTGCGCCACAATCGGAGACGGTGGGGGTTTTCTATTACTTCTCTCCTTCTTATGATCATCAGATCTAACAATAAGCGGTAACGTACCGAAAGGTGTTAAAATAAAGAGTGTATTCACTCTGATATGGTATATGTGGCAACCTATTCAACTTTTCATCGCATGCGCGTGTGCACTTGCAATGACAATCAGTATAGGTACACTATTAATAAAGCAAACATATATGCTAAGGAATAATCAAACAACAATCGATTTGAAAATGTACCCAAAATGGTATCAAAGTCCATATTACAGTAAGGACAAAAATAAGAACTTTAACTCTGTTATGGGGGACACTTACCTCCAATGGATATCCTGAGCGTTTTACGGAAGCGACCCATTCTCGTTCGACAAGGTCCAAAGATATATAAATTGAGAGGAATGCTAATATAGAAACTATTTATATAGAGTTTATCATATTAGAATAAAGTATAATCTTAATAATATATTATTGCATTATTATAGTTATTAAATATGAAGGCATATACTCCTGAAACAGCCAATGTAGATACCCTGGAAAGGGTTATTCCGGATATGGCGGCAAGTTACCAGAGCTACCAATGAAGCAAAAACAACACTCTGCAAGATACATTCACCTCGAATTATAAAATAAATAGCAGTAGAAACTACATTGGTGGCTGAGGTAGCCAAGGGAATCAAAAGACAATTTCCTTTCGGAGGGAGGAAAGTACTGATAATGGAGTGGATAATAAAATGGAAGTGTGAAATATGAAGCTGAGCTTTGAATTGCTTAAAAATAAGATTGACCATTTGAATTCGAAGGCATGACCAAAAGATTTTGAAAAGGATTTTCAAAGGGGTGTGTGTAAACGAGACTGGGAATTTGTCGATTTAAGAAATAAATATAAATTAAGTCCGTGAAGCCCTTTAGTTGGGTACTCAAGGGAGGCAACTGAAACGAAAGGTGATGAAAGTAAAAGGAATGATGCTATTAACGAGGATCGAACTACTGACTCATATCTAAGCGACCTTGCCGATGACTTAGTCAGCGCGTTTGATCTAGATAATCAATTACAAGAAGCCGATGCTGAGACCAACGAAATGAACACGTGAATCAATATTATAAAAGACAGCGCTGAAAAAGTACAGGAAGAAATAAAAAAAATCGAAGAAGAAAATTCCTCAAATAAAGACAAGCAAAATGCATCTGAGAAAAATGAAAAATCAGAGATATCTTGATGAAATAAAATCGAAAGTAACCCAGATCCCACGGAAGTCCTAAATGACAAAGATCAAAAATGCTCCAAAGACAAACAACAACATGATAGGGAGGAGGAAGAAGAAGAAGACAACGACGAAATCTTCGCCGAGATAATTCAAAAGGCGAAAGAAAATGAGCAATCATCCTTGACAACCCCTTTCAAACAAAAACCCCGTAAAACAGTTACATTCTCCGACGAGAAAAAAGTAATCATTCACTTTAATGAAAATGATAAAATCACAAACCTCTCAATATTCGATTCTAACGGAAATCCCAGCTTTTACACCCCTGTCAAATGGAGTAACTATACCAATAACCTAAAATCTCCTCACAAGCCTAAATCAATTCTTCTAAACTCTCCGGCTGTAAACGTAGAAAACATAATTCAGAAAGCAAATAAAGAAGTCCACGAAGAAAACGAGAAGTTAATCGCTTTAGACAAATGAACAGAATTAATCGGTGAAAGTGAACTTGAGAAAAAGCGAACGCAGCCTATGGACAAAACCGAGATCGTTCAGAGGAATTTGGATATGATTAAAGAAATAACCGAATATAAAAAGAGAGGATTAAACTATCCGAGGACAAAGAAACAAAAGCCACATACACCCAAACCAGTATGTTTATGCCAAAAATTCAAGAACAATCCACAACGTTTTTTCACAGAACATGTTTGTGATACTGTATTAAAGAGTATGGATATCGAAGTTAAGAGCAATAAGAAGAAGAAAAATACAAAGAAGAGTCAGAGAGCAGAAACCCCGACAACTCCTGATAGAAATACGAGTAAATTTTCATATACCGATGATAGTATATCGAATAACAAAACAATGGTTAACATCAAAAAGTATTTCGAGGAAAATGCTATTTCGCAGAATTATATGTCTGATAATTCCAGTTAAAGACTTATTAAGGATTTATGCTTCGGTTATATTTAATAAATAAGTAATATTTATGTTTATTTAAGTATATTCTCATTGTCTCTTAATGATAAAGCTTTCACAATTAATTTTGTTTTCGCTAGAGAAAATATTATCAATAGTAATGTATACGAAGATAATCTTGGGAACAAAAGGGATTATATATTATTAATGTTTATGTATTTGGGCCCAATCCCCAATCCCCAATCCCC
>JAWNBB010013728.1:0-12454 GCA_036325645.1 Balantidium ctenopharyngodoni
GGGGATTGGGGATTGGGGATTGGGCCCAATCCCCAATCCCCCATATACATAAACATAAACTCTTATTAAATGAAATAATATCAATCTATTTCCAATGAATAACTCACCTTCCTTTCCTCCAGATACTTATTAAATCTTTTGTCCCTTCCCACTCTTTTTTTCTTCTACTTATTTAATTCAAGAATGAACCCGTTTTATCCTCAATTATTTTTATAAACAATACCATAGAAACATACGATATCGCTTATATAATTATATATAAATAAGCTTAGTCTAATGTTCACCTAATATCAAATAATAATCCTTAATTATAAACGAAATTCCCATGTATCGCCTGATTAAACATCTCAAACACAAGCACCCCAATATTATTTGTCTTACTAAATTTAATGCAACTTGACTGCTTTTTATTGATGAGCGTATTAAAAAATATTTTCATTTTGTATTCATTTTCCATTTCCACCTTTTTTATGTTATTATAATACAGTGCTGTCTTCAGCTCAAACCTATTAGAATCGATTAAATACACGGAATATGTTCCAAATATCAGCAATATTTTATCGTTTTCCCTATTGAAATACATTATCGCTGAGTTAAAGTCCACTGGGTTTTTCTTAAAGTAATCGATTCTTTTATTTCAGTAGAAGAGCACTTTCGAGTCATTCTCGTCATAACTTTTTATGTACTTGAACTTTCCATAAAACGGTCTTGGAAGGCGGTTCATTTTGATTATTTCGTTTTCACATATTGTGTTTTTAAGACCTTCTGATGTTTTACTCACCATGTCAAGTACACCTGAAATCGGTTTTGCTACGAACCCGCCAAGACCTTGTAATCAACCTTTTCCGAAACCTTTTAATTTGTTCTTTTTAGCTCCTTCAATTGGCTTTCGAACCATATCAGCAACACCATAAAATCAGCCATTCACCATCGATGTTAGTCCGAACCCAAGGCCTTCAACGATATTATTCGGTTTTTCCGTCATTTTCTTTTTTTCACGGTTATTGATATAATCATCATCCTGTGTCAGGAGTAACAAGCCTTTACTTATCCCTCCTGTTCATTTACTCGCGCTATTAAACGCTCCATCAAACGTATTTTTAAAAAGCGATACGCTTCCATCATACAAACCAATTGCTCCTTGTAATGGACCTTTTCATATTCCTTTCGCTGGCTTCTGAAAGAAATCTTTAACACCTCAACCAAATGAATTAACAAAGTTAATCGGATTCCCAATGATTTCTATACTCGCGAACAGTTTCATTGCCTGACTAATCGCGCCTTGTTTGTAAATGTTAATAATATTAGCGATAATGTTATTAAGTTCTCCCGATATGTTGTTCTTAACACACCCATTTAAAGTCATATTCGCATTGTCTATATTAGACAGTCACGAGAGCACTTTAGAAATTATCGGATTGTTTTCAAGAAGATTATCAAAGATTTTGTCCTTTGAAATATTTAAAAACGAGAAAATAATTTCAATTGAACTCGCTTCCAGTGTTTGGATGAATATGTTTTCCGATTCTTGAATATAGTTATTGTCCTTCCACGCCGGAGGAAGATAGTACTCGTTGTTATTATTAGGATTAGTGCTATTAATACTATTGATATTAGTGTTGATATAGTTCTCTTCATTACCTCTATTATCAGCATCAACAGGAACAAAGATCGGGTGTATTTCTGTTATTGAGGTTTTCAAACAGCGAGTTGAATTCTTGATCATATTTAATATTCCAGTGATAATATTCGACTCGATTCTCAGACAGAAAGACTGAATCAAATAATTAATTAAGTTGATTTTATAACTATTATCCCTTTCATCTTCCTCGGTGCTGACCGCAAGGTTGAACAACGGAGGTGAGTTTAACTTATCTTTACCTTTCTCAAAAAACGGTTTCAAAATTATCGGGAAGTTCGCAGTGTATGATATTTCATTATCGATCTCAAATGATTTCAACTGAAGTTGCATGTCGGTTTTAGTTATTTTGTTGAGCGTTTGCTTCCTCATAAAGAAGATAATATCTTCGAAGGTGAGATAGCATATTTCTTTCCGTGTGTACTTATCAAAATTCTTTTTGCAATCAATAAAGGCATTATCGTAGATTAAACTGATACCAATTTTAGCGATCCTTATGTTGTAGGTTAAGCTAATCGTTTTGGAAAATGAAATTAAAGTACGGTCGTAAATGATATCATCAATGGTTATGTTATAGTGTAATCCGTCTGTTTTTATTTGTAACTTTATACTCTGTCCACGGTACTTATCAATAGGGAAGGAAATGAATTCTTTCAATGGATATTTTTGAACTGTATGAAAAGTGAACTGTGTTATATAGATTTCATCGGCGAGTAATTCGTATGTTGAATTATGGTTTCGCATGATGGGTACAGATGATCAACTGCCAATTCCGAATTTAAAACACAGAACTAGTTTACTGTTATGATTTGTCCAGTTGAAGATTGACTTGCTTTGGATGTCGATTAAATTATAGTTATAGTCATAGCCTTCCTGCCACAGCTGCATACATATTTTTTTACTGTAATTGGATACTGTTACTGATGCCGTGTTGAATGTTGTGTTTTTTATCTTGTAGTATGTTATTCCACCGCTGTTGGTTACCTCGATGTTAATGTACCGACGATAATTATTCCTGTTTTTGTTTGACAAGAGAAGGGTAATTATCGGTTGCGATAGGTTAAATGGTACTGAACTTTCCCAATTTCCTCATGGATTTCGTTGATCTTTTATGCTTCAAATAATCTGAATATCTTCACCGAATCCAAAAAATGAAAACGCCTTTTTATCGTTCGCAGATAGGACAAGGTGTTTGTTGTTTATTATATTTGATATTTGTATTTGCTCTTCTTCGAGTTGGTTCCATACGATATACTTTGGTTCCAAGATTACTATGTTACAATACAAGTCTCAGTCTTTACTTAATAAATATCAAACATTTTTTACCACAAATTCTTTATACTTATGCTTTATACATTGGGCATTATTTGTTGCATTTACGCAGTCCACTTCCGATTTGTCTTTGCTTACCTGTGCTTTATCTTTCTGGTTTTTCTCCTTCGTTAGTCTGATTATCGCCGCTGTACCAATTACAGAAACATTAATTTGCGCACTCAAATAATTTCTTGTTTGAAGGTGAATTGTCTTCACATCACTTTTTAAGAGGAAGATGTTACCTCCTTCCTTGCTTAGGATTTGCTTGTTTTTCGTTTCTTTTTTATTATATTTATTATAAAAGAAATTCAATTTCTCTGAGGCGTGGTTAATGAGAACGCTGTTCGGATGGAATATCACAGTGATAACGCTTCCGGTCATTACAGTGCTAATTATATCAATGGTATTACCGTTCTTATCCTCGAAATTAAGTTGGGAGCTTTTATTGGATTTACTGCTCTCGTTTCCTTTCACTGGTATTGCATACAAAGTAACTCCTTTCTCTTGATTGCTCAGTGTGTAATCTAAAAAAGATAATCTCGCGTGCAATTTCTTACTCAATGAAACCATGTTGCAGTTATAGCTAAGACCTTTCTTCACGAGGATACTTTTACTGTATGAATTAATATCATCGAGAAGAAATTCCGCTTTTATATCGAATGGGAGACAGTTCCTCACCGCGTAACATGTCCTTATTTCCACGACTTTATTCCTGTATGTTTCCCCCGCCGGGTGAACTAAATTAATATAATTATCGTTGAATTTAATTTCCCGGAGAATCTTCTGACAAGTGAAGAACGATCAAATCGAGAATTTATAAACTTGATTACAACTATTATTACTATTCCCGTTGATCACAATATTATTACTGCTACTACTACTCATACTATTATTATTTTCAGAGTAATTGCTAATGGATATGCTTATAGTCCCGTTGAAATATTCAAATGGAACTCCGTATATTTCCTTCGGCTTTCAACAGGCAGATTGACATTCTTGGAACTCATTCAACAATGTGAGTTTGATGATGTATTCGGTCTTATTTTTAAACGACAATGGCGAGTAAAACTTAATGTACTTTTTTTTATTATGCAATTCGATTTTGCTTACAATGTAAGTGTATTTATTCAACTCGTTATTCCTGTGAAAGTTGTTTCCGTGTGTTAAATGGCTTATATTAGTGGAAATACTATTATTTCAGTTATTGTTATTGTTATTGTTATTGTTTAGACTTTGCCTTGTGGTGTTGTAATTATTACTAATATTTATCATTCATCTGTTGTAGTTCACTCTATGAACTTTGGTCTGGACGCGATCAATTTTGATATTGTTACCGTCGATATCACAATCCATCAGCTCGAAGCTTATTTCGTTATCGGTCTTCGTGTTTAAATCGTTATGAAAAGTATCTTTATAAGGATACTCGATTTCGTAGTACCTATTCGGTAGGATTTCACCGAGTTTTTTATCTGCAAACACGCAAGACCGAGACATATTCGAGACTTTGCTTATGCTTTCAAGATTCCTTTTGCTATTCGCAAATTGCGCTTCTTGATCGCTTTGAAATCAAATCATCTTCCGCCCGGTGTAATTGAAGGCAGTGTGATTCGAAATTTTCATTTTCTTCTCGATCCACTCGTCCTTAACAATGTTCTCGTTTTTCATACCCATCCACCGAGTTAGTATTGAATAAAGAAATGTCATTGAAAGATCACTTCAGTTGATATTGAGTGGCTTGTTATCTCACTGATTAATGGTTAAATTATATATACTTAAAGAAGATCTATCATCTCCGATATCAATATCACTTTGAAGTATCAACTGGCTTTTCTCAATGATAGGCTCCCAAAGCCCCGGAAGGAAATTATATGTCAAAATAAGGAATTGAACGCTTGTATTCATTTGCGTCTGGGTTTGAGAAAGTGAGTCGGTGCCCGCAATTATTCTGTGCATTTGAATGTTGAGAAACGGAAAATATGTGTTAGACTGATTATCGATTCAAAATCAGTTAAAGCCGTCGACTTTGTATTTTGATGAGTATCACTGTGTGTTCACTGCTTGGTTTGCATTCAAGTCCAATATGTTTTCCTTCTTATATACTTGTTTCGCTATTTTTTGATATTTCGCCTTTTCTTTTGAGAAGAAAAGTAAACTTTCGTAGTTCTTTACATAATCCTCACCCATTAAACTTTTGTTAAACTCCATCACTTTCATCAGTCACACTCAATCGCGGAAGCTTACGTTCGCGATGATCGTGCTTATTTTCATCAAGTATTTATAATAGAGTAAGTATGTATCTGCTGGTGATGAGGAGTATGTCATTTGCGTCTTCGATGAGTATGTCATTGAAAAACTGTTCATGATCTTTCGTTTTGCTATCACGAGTTTCTCGCTGAATCAGACCTGGTTCATCGTGCAAATGAAAGGATTTATTTCATTGACATGACACTTAAGTTTCCACGTGTTGACTTTCAAATTCATTCATTGTGAGCTCAATTCCGATTTGATGTCAAGTTTATCGTTTTCATTTATTGCGCGAATGTAGGCGTCGAATGTATCTTTTCAGCCTTTCTTTCATCGACATATTTTTTGCTTCATGAGCTCGATTTTCACCTCAGAGCTAATACAGTATGTCTCTTGATCGATTTTATCAATCACATCACTTAATATGCAGATCAATGGGTTTTTTATTTCGATGTTTATACGCATACCAGGGTAGTTCTCCTCGTTGGAGTCATATCAATTAGGTCAGTCTTTGAAAGACTTATCGTAATAGGGAAACCCTTCGAGGAAGAAAAGGTTGATTCATTGAATTGTATCTCAACGAATTAGGAATTTAAGAGTATCAAGTTGAATGTTATATTTCTTCTCGCGTTCTGTGTCAATGCGAATGTCGATTTTGGCTTTGACTCTTGGTAATTGGTTTATTATGTTGCTTTGGATAATTGCGCAACTGGTGATCATTTTATACACTGCTTGTTCAAAAGGATTTCACCCTTTTACAAAGGTGGTTTCTGGGTCGATAATATTGTTTTTATTATCTTGATTATGCTTATCGTTAAAGGTCTTGATAATGTTATTTGTTACTCTGTGCATACTGAACCGTAGCGTATGCCTTTGTTGATTCTGTAAATTATTTTTCGGTAATCATTTGTCTTTTAAATTCTCAACTCAATTCTCATTTTCATTTTCATATTCGTGTATCAACTGTTTAAAATCGGAAACAATGATTTCTTTTGTTTTACTATCCGAGATACGGTATACAACAATATCACCGATATTACATAGCATTATTTTACTGTAATCTAACTTAGAAGTAAATAACAATCAGGTATCTTCTAGTGATAACTCGGCGAACGGAACAGAGATATTGCTCTCCAAGAACAAGTTCACAGTTATTTTCGGAACTAAGAAAACAACGAACATTCCAATGTATTCTTCGAGTAGCTTCTTTTTCGAATATTCGTCCATTTTGAATTCCTTGGATGCGTGTCAAGAACTATTTTCCTGTTTTCATTGCTCGTAATTAAAATCCTCTTCTTTACCATCAGTGTATAACATATTCAAATCTCAACATTTCAGCAGCAACGTGTAGTCTTTAAGCCGTAAGTTAATAATGAATTCGTTAAAAAATCAGTCGAATTGATATGAAAAATCAAACTCGAACGGTGTAAATAACTTATCGCTTTCGCAATAATTTGTGAAATGCATGTTGATGATTCCGTTGGTTGGTGAACACATTGTGTAGTTATCGAGAGTGCGGATTTGAAATTCTTGAAGCTTTATTTGATATGTCGTCAACCAACGCCACTCCTCAGGTTGTTCACGGTTTTTCCCTGTGATTTTATTGTAATGGCACGTTCATTCAACGTTACCCAAATCAATTTCGAAGCATTCCTCGTGATATATTCTCGGTTTTAGTATTATCAATGGGTTTGTTATGGTTAACTTCAGTCTTAAGAACGTAATATCCCTTTCATCTTTTGTAACTGCGGGAAACGCCTGAATACTTCCGTTATTATTTTTATTTCTCATTCTGTTAGTTTCCGGCGCTAACGCGCCGAGGAATTCCCCCATGAAATAATTTAAAAACCTCATGAATTGTTGATGCACATAAATTAAAAACGTGGAATTAATTTTAACATTCGCTTCACTTGCGTATTTGTCCTTGCAGTGTGGACACCATTCGCAATATGATTTATACTCTAAAGAGATAAGTGATGTACTATTATTATTTTGATGATTAATCCCAAATATTTCCTTAGAATAGCCTTTATCGAACTCCTTTTGGTTCTTAATCATAAACGGATATTGACTAATGTCGAAGAGTTGCGTGTTCCCCAATTCGCCTGTAATAGTAAAATGATCAACCGCCATGTCACAGTTTCAAAACGACTCCCCGAATCGGAGCTCGTTGTACATGATGTTCAGAACTGGTTGTATTAGTATAATATTCAGTTTTTTAAATTTCGACTTCAAACGAAGGTAGATAAACCGACACTCATTGCATGTGCTTCTCGAGATGTTTGTTTCGTCTTGAGGTTGAATGAACTTGTCCTCGATCAGCTTTTCGTTCGGGTTATGATTCTCATTCTTAACTTTCCGTCGAAGGGAATCATTATGAGCCAAGAATGAAAGCAGTTTCCTTATTATTATCGGGTTCCATATTACATACAAGTACCCGATGTTTCAGTCGATTTCGATTTGGACATTATTGTAGATCGGTGAAGATTCACTTGCGATAATTATCTCCAACATTGCCAGTTTCGTTTCTTTATCGTTAAGGTCTTCGCTGTTTATTATTTCCATAAATTCGATTTCGTTTGTGCTCGTGTCGAAAACTTTAATGCCCTGGATACTCAAATTCATTTTCGAATCAAGGGAACGAAGAAGGAGATTAATCGTCAGGCAATTAACTGATATTGAAAAGAGATTTCAAAGGTTGTCTGATGATATTTTCGCGATGTTGTCCTGGTTGTTGTTCTTATATCAATAGAACGAAACTGTTTTTCAAATAATATCACCACCGAAGAAGTACTCTCACACGTCCACAGTTTCTCGTTTAAGTTCCTTTCCTATCTCTTCTTCATGGTATTCAGTTGTTGTTTTCATTTCTTCAATTCTCTCGTTGAGACACCGTACCCACTGAGCAAATTTTTGATTCGTCGAGAACTTGAGCTCAAGACTTCCTACCATATTAGAGAGTTTAATGATAAGCAGTTCTTCCTTCGGAGTTATGGTGCAGTCTTTTAAGTAAAAATATCCAGAGTATTCATCATCACTCGAACTTTTGAAAAAGTATACATATCCACCGGATATCATCGCGAGGAAGTTTTCCCATGTTGTATTTATCCAATTTTTCTTAAATATCACCGCCGTTGCCTTAGAATTCCTCGCGATTTCGCTTTTATCTATAGTTAACTGAGACCATAAATCCTTTTCCATCGTCGGTTTCAGTATATCTCATATATATACGCATATAGTATACAGGTATTCCGTTCAATGAAACGTGATATTATTTACTTCCATATACATTTTAAATGATGGATACAATCTCGGTGAATACGAATGATCAAGGAACGCGATACCAAGTTCGCCACTGATGTCAGTTAAAATTTCAAACCGATTCTCGTTCTCTTTCATATCCTTCATCGAGTAAAAGTATGACATTGATAGCGAAGTCAATGAAATATTGTAGTTCTTCTTGTACTTTTTATCTTTATTCATTATAATATCCATATCAACTTTCGATGAATCCATTACTATCGGGCCGACTTCCAGCAGTCATATCTTGGAGTTTTTTATATCGTATTTGTTAATTGGTATTATTATTTTTCTCGGATCGATTTGAATGTTAATGATATTCTTATTGATGATACTGTCTTTAATGCTGTTCCTCGTCGTGGTTTTTATTTCGTTAAAGCTATCCCAGGCTTTATTTGTTATTTTTTCATCGACATTTACCTTAAAAAACCCGATAATTCGTTGCAGGAAAACCTGATGATAAGTGAAGTTCATATCGGTGATGTGTCAGTGAAGCGAGAGCTTTTGGTTGAGGGTTGATTCGATTTTTATTTTTATGAAATAGTCGGAAATATGAGATGAGCGTTGTGAACTTGAGTTTCAGTGGATTGTGTTATCGATATAACTACGGTTCGTGGTATCGGTGGATAGGGTTGACGATGCTAGTTTTAAATCGTTATTTATAGACTTGAACGTTATTGGGATGTGATTAATTGTTTTGTTGACCTTTGTAAACATATCAATATGAAAGTGTCGAAGGGAGGATTCAATGTAGTAGTATTTATTGAGGGGGTTTAAAATAAAGATAAAATCAATGTCTTTGGTTTTGATATTAAATCCTTCGGATGTTGAGGTGGTTGATTGATTTCCGCCGGTGTTGTTTTTAATAAATGTAAACGATGCAGTGTTGAGAACAAACCGCACCGAGATGTACTTTTGATTAAGGTTGGTTGTTTCGGTTGTTGTGGGAGATACCAGGTTATCGCTTGAAGAAGCTTGAAGAAGTTCATTTCATTTCTTTTGTTCTTCTTCGTTGAAGAGCTTCGATTCATCTATTTTGGTGGAATACCCTAAATAATAAGATAAGTAACTGGATTGTGCATAGGATTTCTCCTCGATTTTCTCGGATTTGAATATACTTTCAATTTCCGCAAGTGTCCATTTTTTCAGCACCTTAATATCAACAGAATAAACAATCTCCTTAAACAAAAGGAGATCCTCAGGCTGAGTAAGGACATAGTTCTGGTTCTTTTTAACATTCATAAAATATTTCCTAAATCATTTACTATACGCAGCCTGATATTTCTTCAACTTATACTGTGGGATATCAAAGACAGTTTTATCCCCTTTATAAAACCTCAACTGTTTTCATATCATTTTAATTTCAAATTGCAGCCAAAGAACCGCATTTTCATTCTTTACATTTTCATCTTTTATTCACCCTTCCTTCTCCTTAGTGTTGAGTATTTTATACTTAGGTTTAAAATAATTAAACTTACGCGCCTCATAAAAGTCATTTTGATATTTTTGGTATTTCGAAATATTGTTGATGATAAATATCAGGCAATTGTACTGCGATTTTTGAATCTCCATTTCATATTTTTCTCATTCGATGGTTCACGATATTTTTGGTTGATTTGGTTCAATTTTCCGATTTGTACGGTCTTCGGTATTCAATTGAGTCATTTTCGCGGAAAGAGAAATCGGAGTTCATCAGTAATTATCTGCTTTTCCCTTATCTTTATCGCTTGGAAAAAACGCCTTCATTGACTTATGCATTTCTTCAATGTCATCGATTTTACTGATGAAATTCGTTTCGTTCACGTTCAAATACATACCGAACGATGTTATTTTCAATAGTTTAAAAATACTCACGTCTTTCTGAACAGTTCGATCTATAAAGCATGGCTCCCAGTTTTCGTTGGTATTGATTACTAGCATTTCCTTTAAGGTGATTCCGAGGGAATAATTCGGTGTCGAGTTGAATTCCTCGATGCGAATGTTAATTCCCTTAAAAACAACGTGTCAATTATCGAGGATTTTCAACATAATTCGATTCAAGTACCCATCTTGCTTATCGTTACAGGTAAACGTTTGGATCAGTTTGGCGTATGTTTCATTCGCGTATTTCGTTATCTGTTGAAGTTTGCTTTCATATGATAAATAGTCGAGTACTTCCCAATCCTTCGATTTTATCAATGATACAATCACATCAACGCCTTCGATTATTATCTCGGTCGGGCTTGTGAAGTTCGTTTTCCAACTGATGCATAAAGTTAATTTATCAATTCTTCCGAGTTTAAGAACGAAAGGAAGTTTGAGATCGTTAATGGCCTTTGCTCGTAATTTGATATTCTCTCAAGTCAAGCTCCCAGACCAGATCTAAATAAATAGGATATTACGTTAACGGAATTATAATACTTACCCCTAAACTTAGCTTATTTTTATCGAGGTTATCGATATAATCACCTAAGTAAGCAAGAAGAAGTTGTTCAATGAGACTTTCAAACATTATTGAAGTATTTATTTTTAATATAGTATATTATTGATAATAAACATAAAAGCTAATAAATAGATATTAAATGTTCATTGTTTTAAAGAGAAATTATCTAAACTATCCTATTAAGTACGATATTGTTGATCATCCTCGACTAATTCCTGTGATTGTTGTATATACTTTTACTCCTTTTTCCCTTCGGCTTTCTTAAGAAGTTTCAATATCAGCGAGTCCAAAATCCCTGCGATTGTGAACATTCCTCCAAAAATCGCGCAGAAGTTGATAAATCCCGTGAACATGCTCGGTTTTATTTTTGAGTATTTGACGAGAATGGGACTGATATCCAAGGTGAAGAAGACCGAGGGAAATATCCTCTGTGATGATACAATATTACTATTCACCGTGAACTGATTAGAATCGATCTCGTTCTTATCCCAATCTCCCTTTGAGTACTTCGTTCTGACGATATTCAAATAGTATTCAAAGATATTGTTCTTTTCGTTATCGATTTTACTGACACCATCAAGAGGATTACTCACTTCTCCCTTTTTAAAACTATTTGATATTTCGCTGAAATCATTCTCATTCCCAAAGGTTAGGCGGTTGACTTTATGAGAAAGATCAACTTTATATTTTTTTGCAGGGTTTTCCTTGATATATCGATCTACCAAGTCTCCATATTGATCAAAATTGATTTTGAAATGCCCAGGAACTCGTTCGACGTTGAATGAACCGATTAAACGGCACCCCTGTCCTTCGTTTATTTCCTTTTGTAAAGCATCATAAATTAGATCTTCGTTATTACCTGTATCTGCTCTCTTGATTAGTGGGATGTCTTTTTGGAGGAAATTGCCTTTGCTGGTGAGTTTGTTCTTTGTTATTTTACCGTCGATTTTTAACGCGTGGGATTGGATCTTGTCATAAATATCAAGATTAAGTCATGTGCAAGGGAGCTTGTTAAGGGTAAGATCAATGTTGATTCTTAATTTATCGGAACCCTTAGACATGTCGACTTGCATTTCGCTTTTAATTGTTTCCGAGAAATAACGGGAGAATTCAAAAATGAAAAGGTAAATCGAAATAATTACAGTGAATACGGTAACTATAAAATAAGAAAGTTATATAAAAGGTCTTACGACAGGCACCGATTAAAGTCGGCTGAAGATAACCTTTGGGAAGTTTTTGGTAAATATCGAAGGTTTTAACTCTGTCGATGAGGGTTTTGTTTTCATACATGTTAAAAATGAAAATAATTATATGATTATAATAATTAATAATTATTCTAATTGTTATTGGTTTTGATTAATAATTATCGGTTATTGTTTTGATTATTTATCGATGAGAGAGGTTTTCTAAGGCGATGTTGTTCTTTTGGGTTATATTTGTATGCATTAGAAATATACAAACTTACTGGGTTTGGATTTTTTGATGAACATTTAAAGATGAATACTTTATAGATTGGGGATTGGGGATTGGGGATT
>JAWNBB010013751.1:0-11192 GCA_036325645.1 Balantidium ctenopharyngodoni
GGGGATTGGGGATTGGGGATTGGGCCCAATCCCCAATCCCCAATTAATAATTATATATCTATATTTCACAGTTTTAGTGATTTACATATAGCTCTATCTCGAAAGATTACTCTTCTCCCTGATTTCTTTAGTAATAATAAATATCTTATCATTATTCTCTTTCTTTTTAATAATGCTTCAAAATCATCTGCTATTGCGTTGGTTAAATTATTTTTGTACTTTCAAATCCTGATTCTTATTATTTTATAACAATTTTATCAATTATCTTCTTACATTTCCACAAGTGTTTTTGCTATATTTAGCGTTTAATAATATCGGTTTTCTTTGGTCTATTACCTTTCTTGAGTTTTGAAGCACATTATGGTTGTACTTTTCACATTTTATTATTTTATCCAATTGGGAGTGTTATCTTCATTTCATCTACTAATCCATAAAGTTTCTTTGTGAGTGTATTAGTTGTTCTTTTTAGATTCGCTCCAGTATTTCTTTTCATATACCAAAATAATATTTTGCATTTTATTTATTATCTTACATATAAGTTAAATCGACTTAGAAGAATAAATCATAACTGAATAATATTTACCATAAAACTCAATCTACTATAAGTAATAATCTCTTCAATACCTTGATAACTACTCGCCCACATGAACTAAATTACTAGTACACATGAACCAAACTACTTGTCCCCATGAACTAAACTGAATTTTACTTTAGTATTTCATATTTCCACAATCATCTGATCCTTAACCTCAAAACTATGGGTCGCAAATATCCAAGACCCGTTTGTACTGCTTTTGTTCACTCTCCCATCAATCATTTTCCATTCTTTTTTGCTCTCATTGTAAAGTATTGTAGTATGCACTTTACTAAACGATTTCTCCTTAGGATACGATAAAGTGCAGCTTTTATCTCTTCCGATTGAAACTTCTTTCACTTTATTCGGATCAAAAATCATTTTTGTCTTATTTGGGTTTCAGCAAATAATTTCAAGCTTATTTCCCTGATTCACAAGTGGTGTTATTTGGAAAAGAGATTCGCCCATGGTAACTAATTCACTTTGTTTCAGGATTACATCGTATGTGTTATTTAATTTAATAAATCATAGTTTGTTATTCTTTTCTTCATAGTAAGATCTGATAAAATATTTGGCTGTTTCCACATCATAGTATATCGCAAAGATATATGGAAGTTTTACCTCTTTATCGTAATTTAATAGGAAATCTCAACTTAAAGCAGAGTAATTAGCTGATCCGTTTTTAATACCAAATATACAAACTCCGTCCCTCTTGTTACGTCCACCGATTAGGCCAGCTGCATTTATTTTTAGTTGTTTACCGTTAAATATTTGGGATTTTTCGTCCTCATCGAGGAGCAGCAAAGGTGCTTTATTTATTTCTCCTTGTGTGATTTCTCGTTGTGATATATTTTCGAGCTTATTTTTATTACTTATTTCGTTATCGGGTTTATTCTTTCGACTTTGTTCGGGCTTTGTTATTGAGTTCCCTGCAATTGAAGATGCTTTAGTTTTGTCGCAATCTTCCGGGCTTTTAGGCTCGACAATTGATGGTTTTTTTACACGAGGTTTTTCAATGTCTTCTTTTGATTCGACATAGATATTGTCAACAACGCATTCTTCTTTTCTAGAAGGGAAGCAACACTTCTATAAAGATGTTATTAATTTGAAAGAACTTACAAACCAATTCTGCATTTTAATGTTGATTATTTTAATGTTATTCTATTGTTTATTAAATAAACTAAATATTTTTAGCTCTAATTTTTTGTTTTTATTATTTCATGTATATTTCTCTTTTGTTTATCTGTCTTTTAAGTCTTTTTTGAATTGTTAATTGTTTTACTGATGATAATGCCTTTTAATTTTCCGTTGGTCATTCATGAAAGGAGTTCTATTTCTCTTTTAAATCATCATCTGTGAGTTTTTCGAGGAATATCAGCCACACCATTAGTATGTCCATTGACCTTATAAAAACTTTAATTTGTTTGCATTGTCCTTGTTACTTAAACACATTATTTGAATTTCTGACTGTGGGTTTCTTTGTCTCTCTTTCCTTCTCAGTTACTAATTATTTTCTTTTTACAAATGTTGGAAAGTATTCTCACAGTACTTTACTTTCAAATAGCAGTTTTCGCAATCCTGTACACCATTTTTACCCAAAATTGTTCATAGGTTTTACGATATTTTTCTTTTCATTATTGTGTATCACCTACTTTTCTAATACTATTTATCGCTTCGGAGTATGTTTTATCTCATCTGTATGTATTGTATATAACCCTCGATATTTATTTATTTGAAAAAAAATAATTATTTATTTATTTTAAATCCTACTATTAAATATAAATTAGAAAAAATCATTAATATAATCATTATTATTTCAACACAAAAGCTTTCATTTTTTCTTTAAGAAACTCTTTCAATTCTTGTGTCATGAAATATCCTCCCTTTTGATCATTCACACAACTATCATTTCATTGACTGATGTGTCCATCTCATAATTCGCTCTCATCGCATCGATTATTATTAAAAGTAATATATGATTGATTACTAATATTATTATTATAATTACTGAATGATACATCATTGGCGCTGTTATCACAATTACTGAAAACAGTATTATTGTCGCGAATAAACTCGATAATATAGTCGATGTTCTTATAATTTTTACTTTGATATTCCTCTAATATAAAGGATACTAATTCTTTCATTTTCACAATTTCTTTATTATATGAGCAAGAGACGTTTTTCGCATCTCGTATCATGTTTTGTATATTTCCTTGCAGTTCTCAAAATGATTTTTCCAAATTATCCAAAGAAGAGCATTTCTCGAGATATAACGATTTATAATTAAGATTGCTAATATACATCACTTCACCTTGTTTTGAGATTTCATTGGTATAATTTAATACTTTTTCTTTTGTTATGCTTAACTCTCCTTGGTTAGTGATATCTTTATCGCTGTCACCCGTTGTGGTGCTTGAAAAAGCATTTGGTCCAATTGATAGTCACGAATCAGAGAATTGTAAAGAAGATATAAGCAAATCAGGATGTTTTGGGTGCTTAACAAGGACGATCTTTTGTTTCGTGGGAAACGACATTTTAATTATTGATTTATTTTCGGAAATTAGACACTTATTGACTTATTGGTACATATGGAAATAGTGTTTAGTACATTAATTTATAATTAAACGCTGAACAAAAATGAAGTTTACTATTCAAAAGTATTCCTTGATAAGCATTATGGCGTGTTTTCTCTTGTTATCTATAATTAAATGTAATCAACTTAGTGCGAATGTTTCTTTCAAGAGTTTGGGAATGAAAGGGCATAAAGTAAGCCATAAACTAATCGAGCCTTTGAAAAGTCTCTATGAAGGTTGGATTAGTTTTTATCACACTGATCAAAAAGGTGCTTCGGCACGGGCATTCTTTCTTAACCCGGATATCAAAGGAGCTAAACCGACGAAGTCATCTTTCTACACTATAGTTAATAAAAATCAAATTAACTTTTACACTAACAAATCATTTTTGAATCTTTATGATAGTTTAAGTATTGACTTCATTAAATCAATTCCTAATGATAATAACTATGCAGGAGGAGTAAAGAACTGAGGGAAATTTCATGAAGGGTTTTGTTTTCAAATCTTTACGGTCAAGCCGATAAAAGAGTTTAAAATGAGTGTTGAAGAGCCGTTTCCTCAACAAGGTGACTTTGTAAATTGGTTAATATGTACGCAAAAAGAAGATGAAAAAACAAAATGAATGAATATGATTATTCAACTTAAATTGGAGAAGCAGAATAAATTGGGGTTAAACATCACCGTTTCGTCTCCTGAGAAAAAGGGGGAAAGTACAACAAAAGTAAATGAGGATATTAACGAGAAGGATTTAAAACCGAATGATGGATATTGGATTCTTTTGCAAGATTGGTCACAGTGTACGCTTAAGTGTGGAGGAGGAAAACAAGTAAAGCAATTGCAATGTGTTCCACCTAAAACAGGAGGTAAGCCGTGTCAAGGAAATGCAATCCGAGAACGGGAGTGTAACACTCAGCCTTGCCCAGAAGTTAAATTATTAAGTTCGTTAGGTCAACCAAAAGAAGAAAACCCTTTCTTATCAAATCGAAATAACATGGAAAAACCTGTTATTAAGCAAATGCCGATTAGTAGTCGTCCTCAACGCTATGACAAGTGTCATTGAAAAGATACTGACGCTGTTTACATTGACCCAGAGACAAATTCAAGAATTCCGATTCGTTTGGTCATGAATAATAAATCCATAAGTGCTTATCAAGACGAGTCTTGATCAAGTGCAATCATGTCATTCATTCTCTCTGAAACAAGTTTCAGTTATATAAAAGGCCTAAAAGAATGCTTTAGATTACAAAATTGAAACGGGCACTATGACTTCTGTAGCTTATCAGGTTGTAATTCGTCAGGTTCAACAAAAGCTTCAACTCAGCATAATACATTTGTTGAGTCTTGGAACGAAGATTTTAATTGATTCAAAATACAGTGTTGAGTTAAAACAGAGAAAGTGAACTTCGCTTTGGAACAAGATGAAGAATTTATGGAAAAACAAAAGAAATTGCGCACTGACTTTATTCAAAGCAAAATCCAAAAAATAAAGAAAGAAAACAAATCTGAAGAAGAAGAAGTTAAGTTAATAACCGAAAGAAAAAAAGTAGAAATGATGAGCCTAAACGCTTTGATCAAAGAAAAGAAACTTGAAGATTTATTGTTCAAAGAGGAAGAAGAACGAGAAAAGAACGAGATACATGAAATTGAAACAAATTTAGAAAACGAGAAAAAGAAGAAAGAATGTATGCAAAAAGCAATAAAAGAAAAGCAAATGGAAAGTGAGGTTCAGCTTTCTACATCTGAGGCTGAGCAGGAAATCAAAGAGATTAAAAATGAAATTAAAAAGCAAATTGAAATAAATCGGAAGATAATGCAACAAAAAATAGCGACTATGAGGGTGAAAACAGAAAGAAAAAAACAAGCGTTGTTGAACCAAATTCAAGTTATTAGGACAGAAACTGCTGATAATGTTACTCAAATGACGAAAAAAGGAGATATGGAAATATGTCACTCCATAATGAAAACGCAAGACTCAAATGCAAAGCAAGAGAAAGTTGAGCAATATTGTTATTTTCATTACATGGATAAGTGAGCGGATTGTACGTCAAATTTTTGCTTCTCGTGCTGTGAATGGGAATTTGGTGACGTGTATATAAAGGAAAGACATGAATGTTATGAGAAATGTGATGACAAAAAATCTTATAATTAGATAATAAGATTTAATATAAAAAAACATTATGTGAAATTATATCAAAACAATAATTGTCAACAATAAATGCGAAGTTTTCATTTGTGAGACATATAATAAAAAGAGTGAGGAAGAAATTATTTTAAAGCACGAACTGAGACAAGAATAAAAATCGCAATTCTTCAAAACTTCGGATACTGCACTTACTGTCGATATTATCATTGACTAATCATTACTTAAGAAGAATAGAGAATCCATTAAATATTGTTCAAACAGGAGAAATGTTGGACAAAATGTCAAAATAGATCGATCACTCGATATTATATTAAATGGGAAAGAGGAAATTAAATAATAATCATACGAAGAAAACAAAGGAATATTGAAACATTACAACAGGTGGTCACTGTTTATTCATCTCTTTATTAGAAGGAATGCAAACAATGAGGAAAGGGACATGGAAAAAGGATAAAGTTAGTAGATGCTCGAGAAATAAAAACTTGTTGAATATCCAATATTAACAGTTAGTAATAATGAGGGCAAAAACAATTATGTAAGAAGTATGAACTGGGAGTTGCAAGCTGAATAGAAGAAATAGAAGTCATTTTGAAGGAATATAGTACTTGAGTTAAAAAAAGAAAAGATGATCATCAACGAAAGGCTCAAGACACAACATAAATGAGCAAGAACATAAGCATACACCACAAATGAGCATCTCATGAAACTAAATGAGAGAAAAAGAAACGATAATTTTTTTTAAAGCTAAAGAAAAACAGGCAAAAGCGTTTTTTATTTAATGGCGAGCAGAAGGAAAAGAAGTTAAATGAAACAAAGAAGAGATAGGGAAAAGTGAAATGTAAGTACAATCAACCCATCACCATCAGAAATGTAGGAAAAAGTAAATCCAAAGAAAATGTTGGAATTACAACAGAAAGAACCATCTTAAAGAACACTGACCGATTAAATGCTTTTTCAAATGGAAGGAGAAATGATCAAACGAATCTATTCTCAAGTAATATGGATGGAGTATTTTCATCATACTAATGGAAAACTCACAAGAAAAAGGAAGCTAGATCGAAGATGGATTGAAGAATAATAATTAAAGCACTTTACACAGAAAAAAAATACATGGTTTGATGATTACAAAGGGCCCAACATCGGACTCACCTTGCACAACGCTTTCATCTCACATGATATGTACAATAAAAAGTTAAACAGTACTTTCAGCTTACTTAAGTAAAAAATATAAAAGAACTTCTGTACGCGGAGAGGAAATTAAAGAGAATGATTTTTACAGCCTCTTGTAAAGTTTGCACAATAGTTATATTTTATTGTACTGTATCCTCAGCATTGACCCTTTAAGCAATGGATATGTTTTCATGCCCAAAAACAATTGTTATTTTTGTTTGAAGAAAGACAATCAGAAGAATCTCTAAATATATAATAATTAAAAATATTGTATTGTATTCTTTTATTTAGTGTGTATAATTCTATTGTAACTATAACTATATTTTTCATGTTTACATCAGTGGGGAACCGTTATATAATTTATTAAATATATAGTATTGCAGCTTTATTGAATACATAAGCATAAACAATAACATAAAGTATTTAAGTTGCAATATGCAATATGTTTGTAAATAATGGCACACAAAATGGTAAATTGTTGAAACTAGGAGAATTCTGGAGTTAAAGGGATTATAACCTGTACATCAACTTCATCAATGTGAAATGTGGAATCCTAAAGGGAAAGGTTAAACAAATACATAAATGATCTATATATATATATATATATTCATCCTCTTACAGTTTTGATTTTCTTGGTACTCTTGTTCTTTCAATTGAATTTAGAAAAGATCCATTAATAAATTTATATATATATAATTATAATAATATTATTATCATTATTTATTATTCCTTACCAATGAAATCCTCCAATTCCAAAAGCGAAAGCTCCCAAAAAAGCCTCCATCCAACTAAATCATTATCAAATAACCATCTTTACTTCAATAAGATCTCATTAAGTTTAACCAAAGAGATAGTCTCATTTCTAACTTTACCCGAACAAGTTTTATCCATATCTTCTTGATCGAAATCATTTAAATCCGTATTCATCACCTTCCAAATCCCTTTGGAACACCAATCAAAGTTGAATTATTCACAGTATATAAAATACCTAAATTTCTGTCTCGACTGACAAAACAAGTCGCCTAATTATTCACCTCATTTGAATAATATCATGAACGTCAACATTTCAAATCATGCAAAAGGCCTCTCCCAGGAACTTGCCGTTGTGTCGTATCTCAAATATCGTTACGCTAATACCCAAAACTCAAAGTACCTTTTAATTCTTAGCAACGTCAATCAAATCGCGTCGAATTCTTTCATTATCACCTCCCTCCCATTTTACCGGGAATGAAAGTACTGTTTATATTTGACTGACATTGCATCTATAAAAGATCAAGAGCAACTCGATCAAATAAAAACAAAACTGATTGATTTGTTGACATTATTCCCTATACATAAGGAGTATCCTTCCAAGTTTAATTCGTTAAAAATAATTCAAAGAGAAATAATGGAAAAGCAAATCGAGTGTTTCTTTAACAAAGTAACTTTTAACGGTGAGCAAGATTTATCTTTGGCGTGAAAATATTTTAAAAAATATCCAAATCATTGAGCCTCCATCACCAACGAAGAGCAGATCCCCCTTCTTCAACATAACTTGACATCGGTAACAACGATTAAAACAATCGGAGTGAATTCCTTAGTAAATGCTCCTTCCTGACAAAACCTTGAAAAAATAAAGTACGAGCCTGAACGAGAAATAAGCTCTCCTGATTTGGCAAATAAAGGATTTAATATCTCAAACCTCAAAACGTTCGGAGGTGTTTGGTGTCAAACAAAGGAAGACGTTGATCTCTTGATTCAGCAAACAAATGAAATGAAAGTGCTGAAAAAATTAGATTTTATCGGGTATTGCTACGATCCCGCGCCTAATTGGTTATTTCTTTACTACCTTAATAACTTACCGGCAAATCCCTCAATCAACTCGATAAAACTATGGGGTAACTTCCTTAACCTTCCCCACGATATCAATGTGCTAATCAACAAATTTCCCAATTTGCATTGCATAATCGAAGATTTCGATTGCAGTGATATCGGTTCAGTACCTTGTGAAATCCCAAAAATATTTGCGCACATCCTTGAAGAAGACTTCTTAAGCGAAGATGTATTGAGATGAATTATCAAATGAATGGAAAACTATATTTCCTATAAGAAAGAAGGGAAGAAATACATATCATTTAATCTATTAGATCAGACCAGGATTTTATACGCCTTGTTCAAGTGACTCGAAGGGCACAAGGTATTAGACCATATATATACCATTGACAACCAGTCATTTTATGATTGTAATGATACTGATAGTCTCATAAATTTGAAAAAAATGATGTTCTTCGAATGAACCGAAGATAATATGAGAATATTGTTTTGATTGGATAATATTGAATGTATTGCTCAAGTACAAATAAAAGAAAAGAAATTGCTAATTGATAATATTAACTTTATTGTCAAGAAGAAACCCGTCTCAGTGGTGTATTTGGGGGTTGTTGATGATGAAGTTAGTGAGTGAATTAAGACAGTTGAAACCATTAGGTATTGAATCATTAAGGAGACTGAAGAGTATAAGAGCACAAATGTTAATGTTTTAAAAGTCACGGAGACGGAGGAAGATTTTTATTTGATGAGATTCCAATTGTAATGCAATAATTAATTTAATATTATGATTAAATATAATAAATTATTAATTATAAGTTAAAATAATGAGTGCATAATTGATAAGTTTTTATTCGATATAGGAGAGGAGAAGAAAAATGACCTTAGCATGAAGGAAACGCACAAGTTGCAAAAAGAGATTAAGAATCATCTGTAAATCATTAATAATATAGTACCTTGAGAAATGTTAACCAAATCAGAAGAGCAGATGAAGGCGATGAACTCTAATTGAAATAATAAAGAAGTCAATTGCAACAGATGAGGATATAAAAGCTAAACTTAACCTTTTATTTGGTGATTGGGGTGGGGACAAAATGGGCACATCAAAAGGAATTATCAAATACGTCTCCTTGAAGATATTGTTAACAACTCAAAAACGAAAAAAGATATGTAAAAAGCAATAGTATTATTACTATTTTAAAATAAAAATAAAATCGTAATTCTCCTAATATAGTTAATATACTTACTATTCTAAAGCACATGCTGGAGTTTCTTCTCCGAAATGTCAAAAAAATAAACAACTATCTAAATCGTTACATTTTATTTGTGTTTTGTTGGTGTCACATTTCACTGAGAGCCTTTAGGTATAAAAGAATTGTGTTCTTCTTTCATATGCCTTATACTTTGCTCTCTAGTATTATTCTCGAGTATTCCTCTTTATTTAGCTTGTTGAAATCTTTAAGCTAAAAAACAAACAAGAACAAAGATTTATCTTAAAAAGCATCAAAAACTGCAATATAAGAAATGCAAAAAATGTCACTCTAGCCCCAAAGAAAATAAAAGAAATTAAGACAAATGTAATGAGTTCAATACCCCAAACAGAAAACAAGAAACGGCTAACATGTGTGAACAACAGTTATTGTAATATAAGCAAATCCTTCTTGATAAAAAAATGATATATAAAGCGACAGAAAAAAACGCGAACAAATTCAACATCTTCAAAACACAAATTGGTTAAAAGAAGCCAAAATAACAGGACCATGCAACTCAAAACGTCAACAAAATAAAAACAATAAACCTATTATATAAAGATAAAACTACCAAACAATACATACTTTTTTAGAAATTGAAACAGTAAAAACATCAGCATCACTAAACATTACTCAATAACGGATGATTAATATAAATCCCTTCCCATACTGAGTTGATTGAATCTCAGTGCTAAACATTTTTCTAATTGTTGGACTAACAACTCATCGTACCATCAAACGTAATGTCTAAAAGGAAACGCGTTTACATTTTAGTCAGCTGGAATAAGCTTGTAGTGATAATCTCTGCAATGTCCTATGAATTCTTCTTGTGAATACTTCAGGGCAATCGACACACATACAAGGAAGACTTTTGTGTAACCTAACATCGTTTAATGGAATTAATTCTTTTACCATGATTTCCACTTTGCTTATCGGGATGTGATAATGAGTGAATGGTCGTTTGGTAGTAATCAGTGATACTACCTCATAAAACCATAGTTTTTGTCTCCGATGTACAGAATTTCGTTTTCTTCTTTTTTGATCGATTGCGTTTCAATTATTCTTTTGTGAACGTATTAGCTTGGTTTTGTTATAATAATGGATTTTTTTCTGTAAAACTTAATCTAATAAAATTCTGGTTTCACATACCTACTTGATATGACCTTTCTTGAAAAAAAGTAATGCTCTCTAGGAAGGATTGTCTTAAGGTGCTTTTTTGATCTTCATTTTCTATTCCTGTTAATCCTTTTCGCCGATGGTCTTTGGCGATTCTTGCTTATCCGATATTCCCACTGATCTTTTTTGTCTTCTTGCTTCTTATACAGAGATAACCCCCTTATGAATATATTCATTCATTTATCAAGTTTTTTCGCCTTTAGGAAAGTAAAATGTATTATATTGGAGATGGATTAACTATTTTTTTTGACATAGAAATCCCTTTCTTTCTAGTCTTTGATTGTGACTGTAATATCTGCTTTCATGTTTGACGGACACTCATTATTTTTTATTAGACACATAAATAGACAGGATCTATGAGAAGTTTATTAATCTGATTATTAAGATTAATATATATACATTATTGTTATTGGTCGGTAAAATAGTTAATATGCTAATTATTATAGATCGTATGTTGGAATTTCTTCGACAAAATTGGGGATTGGGGATTGGGGATT
>JAWNBB010013754.1:0-10808 GCA_036325645.1 Balantidium ctenopharyngodoni
GGGGATTGGGGATTGGGGATTGGGCCCAATCCCCATCTTTTGTCTATCCTTAAGATCCTCCATATACAATTTAAGTAAAAATCTACACTTAACATTTTCTATTTGTAAGATTTATTGTATTAAAAAACAAGCAAAAATAATATCATGCTTTATCACTCAACTCAATATAAACAATTCCATCCTTCTTCTCAGTTCCTAAAGTCCTTCAAATATGTTATTTTTTGTATTTTACAAATGATTAATACTTAACTATTAACTATATCTAAACTGTAGCTATTGCAATTCACCTCGTTTACTTTATTTTTATTTCTTCTTCTGAAATTTGTTCTCATAATCACCCAATTGCTTCGGAGTTATTCTCCATTCCTATCTTCTTATTCAACAATTTCTTATCATTCCTCCAATTGGTATATCAGTCAATAATTCACTTAAATAATTGTTTAATGGGGTATTCAATAAAGACGGTAAATAAAGTGTTAATCAAAAAAATAGCCAATATGCAACCACAAGAATAAAACAGAATGCTAAACATTTGTACACTCAGCTGCGCTTCCGACTGATACAGAACGTATATCACAACGAGTTTCGCGTTTAAAATAAACGAAAAATAACTTTTATTTGCCGTCACCCAAATGTTTCCAGTTAATACCCGACTAAAAAACTGAACACCTTTAATAGACAAACTAAGTGTTATGAAATGAGTAATAATCACAACAATGTCAATATCAAATCAATAAAACAAGTTCACCCATTTATTCGTATTGAACTCCTTCAATTGTTCACTGTTAGAGATAAAAATATTATAATCGATTCCAATATGCAAGTATATCTGAAATACTGATACGATAAAAAATAGGATAATCCCTAAGAGAAACGATATGCACACTGTTGATAATTGTTTCATTTCCTTAATTCTCACCGTGAGGAACACGAAGAAATGAATGTAATTTAAATTTCCTTTTTCCACATCATCGTAGTTAATCCCCTTTTGTATCAAATAGTTAATTCAACCAAAGAAAATACCGATGATGAAATACGAAAAATTGTATCATGGGTTCAGAAAGAACAGACCATAGTAGTTGTCTTCGTATCAATAGGTCGTTGAGTATGTTTTCCCAGGGCTTAGTCAGTAGAATATCCCGGTCCTTGAAGATACAGATCAAATATAAAGGAGAATAATGAGATTAATCATTCTTATTTCTTTCTTATATCCAACGAATCAGATCGGAGTCATGACCACGAAAAAAAAGATCTCATTTACTATTAACCAATATATAATTAAGCAACAGTCATCTCGTTCAGGCGATAATGGTACCCTTTTATAATAATACTCCTTCTCAACCTCAGCGATGTAAAAGTTTTGGTATCATCAAACATGACCGATTATATCTCTCACGTGGATATTATCAAAAATTTCCTTTTTAAACTGCATTAACGATGGGCCAATGCGAGATACGAGCCGATGCAAAGGGAAGAATCCGAACTTAGTGAATAGGATTGTAAGGATAACGATATACAGTTTATAGGATTGATAAATTATAAACTTCACAAACCATAAAAATCGAAGGTTTTTATTCCTCTGCATTTTTATGGTGTTTTTAAGTAGTAACGAGTCTCAGGTATCATTCGAATTGATATAATTGCATTCATCTTCCGAATCTAAGTAATAATTATTTGCTTTATTCGCATCGTTCTTCTCTAGTTGTTCATCGAAATAATTATATCACTTAAAGACTAATATAAACCCAGAACATGAAATTAATATCCGCGGTGCATATCGAGTACCAAACAAGACAAGAGAAAATGAGAAAGAGTATATCATTTGCTTGTACTTGATATCTTCATAAATGATTGTTTTAAACGACATGAAAAGGATATACACGAAACCGATGATTGTGAAGATCATCATTATCCCGCGTCAGCCTTTTATGTATGATATTCCAAGCGTGTTATTTCATTTCGTTTTCGGAGTGTACGAAAAATACTCCTCGCCGATATCAGAGATATCGAAGCACTGTCTTCATTTTCATCAGAAATTATTTTTTCTAATACGCTTATTGCAGCAGGAATTGCAGATTGCTTCACTAAAAATAATCAAACCAAAGTATCACCCTATTAAAACAAATAAAAAAATGTTCAGGAAATTAAATTCATCTGTTCATTTGCTGTTTTCTTTGTTTACATTGATCACGTTTAAAAACACAGTTCTGTTGTTCGAAATACCTAATAAATTGTCTGTTACGTTATTGATTTTATATGTGAGATTAAGTATGCTTTCCTCATCACAGCCAGAGATGAGGCAAATACCGTACATATAGTCCCCGGTTTTGTAATTGAGAGATATAGTTTTTGTCATTACCGGGTTTTCAAGAGGGTATACCGTGATCAGGAGGAAGTCGAAGATATTATTGTTGTTATTATTATAAATGCCGTTACATTGAAGGAAAGAGCCTAAGTCATTGTTGCTGTGTGATGAAAAATCATAAAGTTTTTTAAAGGCGAGTTCTGTGAGATTTGACTCGGTTAAATATGTTTCGTTGAGTTTTTGTTTACATTCTAAATTGGTTATTTCTGAAAGCGAGTTGTTTAATATTTGTTTGACTTGGGAACTGAAGAAGTTGATTAAGAGCAGGTTGTTTTCTTTATCGATATTTGATTTCGTTTTTTTGGAGGAAGTAAGGATGAAGGACGTTGTGAGAATATATACAGAGAGGAATATGGGGAATTTCATCATTAATTAATAAACTTTTTTAAATCATTAAGTATTATAATAAATCTTTACAACGTTTATCTTGAATATATATGACTACCTTCAGAAAACCCGATATACAGTAGATATAAATTATTGTCAGTCCCGTAAGATAGTTCGAAAAATGTCGTGAAGTTGACTGTGAGTTGATATACAGAAATAGAACGATCAAGTAAAGGGAGGAGAGAATTAAATGAAACGATAGTGACTGAATAAAAGGTTAAAAAAATAAAAAGAAATAATTAAGCATATGTTATATTGTTAATGATCAATATGAGATATGAAGATTCAAGCTGTTCATAATAATAAAAGTGGAACTGACTTGTTCATTTGAACAAATGAAGGATTTTCGTTTTTTGCACCGTTTCATGGTTTATATTATCTTTTTACACACTTACTTATATTCATGTTGTTTTAATGCTTTTTTGTATTTACCAGAGTTCATCTTTACTGTTCTTGTTTTCAAAATTCTTTCCTTGAGTCTTCGAATGTTTTTATCAGATGTTATTTCGTTTATTCACCTAGAGTCTTTGATTGATTTGTTGTCACGAGAAATATTCCTGTTTTTCATTAATAATAACATTATTATTATTATGATTAAACAAGATGTTTAAATATGTGAACCCTTGTTTTCACTATTTGATTTACCAATTGTTTCAACCAAATCAGACATTTTATGACTCTACCAAAAGAATTGTTTTGTTCACCTCGGATTTATTTACAGACAACTTTTTGTTTGCAGTTCTTTCAAAACTTATTTCTTGACTTTCATCCTTCTTTCTTGTAATCATCGTTGTTCATTTAGTAGAATTTTCACAAATTGATTACTATGTTTACCTATCACCATTCTGTGTTTGATTACATCTCTTTGCTTCCCCGAGTTAACTTACTATTGTAAGCAAAAAATGAAACGGTTGAATTATTTTACCATTAACATATACAAAATAATTTACGATTCAACCATTGATCTAAGAAGAGTTTACATGCAGTGCTTAGGTTAGTAACTTCTATTATACAATCCGGGAATATGAGCCAACATGAACATGTATATGTTTACCTCAGCTATTGATTTACAAAACGCTTTTGTGAATTAATATGACACTTACGAACGACTAATTCCTGTACTCGTTAGTTTCAGAAGAAACCATTAACTTAGAAGCAATTTTACCCAATAAATACACATCTAAACATGCTCATATTTCTATAATTCTACCGTTCTCCAGCTAGTAATATCATTACTTCATTGTCTCTTCTATAACCCCATTAATACCCTCCATTACTCTCTCGCGGTTGACTAATAATTTATGAATACTACCTAAATCGTTCATTGACGCAACAAAAATATTTAAAGTTAATTAATTCGTTGCAAATATAAATGTATAATAAAGAACACTTTGATCATTTATTCTATCGTATCAAAAAAAATGTCCCAAAGAGTCAGTCTCTTTTCCTTTTAGTTACAGTTATCAAATGATACCCTCTTTTTCTTTTAATACATACAGTCGGGTTTATCGTCCCACCAGACGGTTTATATTCGATCCATTCATATTTCCGATACTTTTGCCTCACATATTATATCCAATCTTCCTTCAACGGCGGAAGTACCTGAGTAATCAGCGTGTTAGTCCTCGCAATTAATTTATTATGTGTATGCGGGTTATTATACTACTGAGGAATATCACGCAAGGTTAAAAAACTCGATGAAAATTATGGAACCACTTCTTCATCTCTCGGGTTCATATTCAAGTTTTTCTCTGTTTTTATCTTCTTTAAATATATCATCCTTTTCCAGTTTTTCATCGAAATCAACTTCCTACCCCTGATATGCTTAACTTCCCAAATCGATTTGGAAAAAATAAATGAAAACAATATCTTTGGAACTGGAGGATTCGACACCACCGGGTGATGTAATGGTAATAACTGATATATTTTCCTAGTATCTTCCGCGTTGAACCTTATAATTGATATCGGGTACTATTGGGTGATCACTTCCCGATTTTTCGATTTTAATATTCTATCGAACTATAAATGGAACTTCTACCCGAATTTAATATTCTCCTTCGAGTTTTGAGAAAGCACAACGCAATTATTTTTTATCCCCTTTTGAAACTATAAAAACACCACGTACAAAATTGGATTTAATTTCTATGTTCTGTTCATGTTCCTTGTCGATATGTATAAAAAGATAAATAAAAATGATTTTTCTACCGCGAACACCTCGGTCATGGTGTACATTGCGGAATATTGTAGAGCAATGGCGTACTTTTCCTGTGTTTTTATCGCAGTGTTTCAATTCGGGTTTGACGCGATACCGAATGATGTGAATATTATAGGGTTAATTATATTCGAAGTGATATTTGTGTTTTTGCTTCTGCAGTTCTTCCATAGAAATGATCAAACGTATATTAAAAATGTCCTCGTGAAGTCTTGATCGCACTTGAATGAGAAGAATATCTATAACACGTTGATCTTTTTGATTAAAGAGTTCAAGAAGTTCTCGGACATCGCCTGTAAATTCTCCGATTCGAACTTGGATTTGTTCCTTGAAACATATGTAAACCACCTGAAAATATGTGATGACATGCATTGTCCTTGCAAGAACTACGTGAAAAAGGTCAACGGAGCGTCCAATACGATTAAATCTGGGTATACCACTGTAATTAACTTCACTCACATGAAAAAGGATCAACAGGAGGAGTATATCCTCAACAAATTTTTCAATGTTCTTGCCGCTAATATTAACCAAACAATAAAGTATACAAACAACGTGAACTTGAACAATATCAAGGACAGTCAGCGGCAAAAACTAATTTATCAACTCCGGTTGAAGCTGATCACCGCGGTGAAGAAGCTCATCTCATATAAGCTTGAAAAACTAACACGAGAAATCGACCGCTCGTTAAACACACAATTTAAGAAGGAAACTAAAGATTTCATCCGAATAAATTTCTACGCTGTGAATATATTATGCAATAAGTCCTACTATAAAACACAGTTTTTATACTACGAATTCCTTGCGGACTACTTCAAACGCAATGACACAAGCTATCATTTCAACATGATTTACTATTGATACCTCAAAATGTTTTCCATCCAAGAATACAATGAACATATCAGCACACTTAAACAAGTGAAAAAGGAACATTCAGGAAGTGGTTTTCACTTGGACTTTCGAACGGTGTTATCCCTTTGCGTGAAATACTATGAAATCGAGGAACGTTTAATCAACACCGCCAAGGACTACGAGAAGTTCATTCTGTATTTCACAACGGATAAAATAATATTTGATAAATGATTGGACTGTATAAAGAAGTTCAAAGGGAAATATAAGAGCGTCACGCAGTACATTGGGTATTTCTTTAAGAATGACAAAATAAACAATTGATTCGTCTGCACGAAGATAATCTTGTTCTTTAAAATATTGCACTTCGACATTCCCGAAACATGACACAATAAACTGATTATTCAAGTGCATGAGACAGATGACAACAATAAAATGCACTCGTATATCGACTCTAATTATTATATGATTTTGAACTATTTACACGGGGAGTTCGTGATTAAATTTATCTCACACGAGTTATTAATTGTTCTTGAATATAGCGAAGATGATTTAAGAGACGCCGATTTCCATGTGCTGATGCCCGAGAAAATGAGGAGGTGACATAATAATGTAATCATCGGGGAGATCAAATCAAGGGCGATGCAGGGAAATGCCAAGGAAATATTCTGAGTTTCGAAGAAACAAACCTGCGTTTGATTTGATATCCAATATAAATTCCTACTGAACCTTAAAGGGGAAATTACCTTGTTAACAGTGGTAAATTTGAAAAAGCCAAATAAAGATGTGAGGATATGCTTTGCCAGTATCGACGACCACGGCGATGTGTTAGCATTAAACAAAGAATTCGAGGAATACTTCGTCTTGTCGATGAAGATATGAGAATATGTGAAAATCGACACCGAGAAACTCATCCTCCATCGCATGGGCGTTAGAATGAGAAACTTTTTCAAAGACGAAGAAAACACCGAGTTTCAAGAGCAGTTCGATTACGAACAATTTTGAGGATCCTTGTTCGATGAGGAGTTTGAGATATGAAAGGAAAAAAACGAGAAAGAATACCGGAAAAAATACGCGCGTTGGGAGGTCTGAAAAGAGATGAACAGGAAGGGGAGATATTATACAAGATATATCGAGTTGAACATAAAACAAAGAATACTCGGATCGGAGAAAATATACTTTTTAAAGTACTCAGTTAAGTTGACTCTGTCGTTAAGAAGCATTGAACCCCATAGCACGACACTAAGCTGAATCCACGCGGTTAAAATATCAAAACGTGAAATGGCGAAATTAAGTTTCTATCGCGGAGAGGAGTGATACGAATGCAAAAGTGAAAAAAGTTGAAACGAGGAGAAAATCGAGAGCCATGATGATCTCCTTGAATCCCAAAGTATGATTTCCTCAGCGATAAGTCAACTAAAGGAGAGAAACAGTGTTCGATTATTTAAGCAAAAGCGAAACACGTTTAAATTCCTGCCTAAATCAAGAAACATTTGAATCCTTATGATCAGTATCGGAGTGTGATCTATCATCACAATTGTTTACAATATCATTATCCTAATCATTAAAACAAACATGTACAAAACAACACAAAAATTCCTGCTCCTCGACTGAAGTTCAATGTTTTTCCAGAAAAATTTATTAACGATCTCCGCGGGAGTCACCGTACTGAACCTATTCGAAAGCAAAATAATAAAAGAAAGCACTGATAATCCTATGCCAACAGGACACGATCTTAGCAGCAACTGACAACGATTACTCAATGAAGAATCATTATCCATGAATAACGTTTCATACCACCTCAGCTATATCAGTAGTCAAAACTTCAAAAAATCAATCGATGAGCTAATCAGCAAAACAGACGAACTTATCTACATCTTCGACAACGGTTTGATTTATAAACGAGACAATACGATTTGATTTGAAGAAATAGTCAATTGAAAGAAGATGAGTCTCGATGTGCTCAATAAATACAATGACGACTCTGCGGACTTACCCGAATCATCATCCTCGACGACGATGTATGATTATTACTTCCTTCAGGAAATTAAAAAAATCCAACAAAATTGACCCACTTCCATTAGACTGAACAATCAAGACATGGAGATATTTTTCGTGATGAATAATCTCTATTCTTCTCTTCTCAAGTATTCCGAAGCACTGGCTTATGAGTATAATAAGCAGCTGATATCGTATAAAAATAAAACACTGAAAAACATAATCATAATTAAAATCGTTGAGTTAATTCTCATATTTTTAATCGTAGCTATTGAATGGATGTTCATTTACTTCGGATACGAAAAATCGAAGAAGAAGATGATAAGTCTTCGCCATAAGGTCGAGAGAAACAATATCGATTTCACATTGAAAAAAGTCGATGAATTTATTCATTTTTCCAATAATTTCAATATCAACTCATTATACTACATCGCAGATTGAGATTTGAAAAAGGTGGACGAAAGCGGGAAAACAGTCGACGCCTCGAATACAAATAGCAAAACGTGCAGTACTTTGTTATCCACGGTAAACGCAACTCCAAGAAAGAAAAATTGAACGAATCAAATTCTTGGTAATCGGGATGACTCGTTTAATAACAGTGTTACGAATAGCAACTGAAACGCAGACTCGCTGAACTGAAAAGAAGATTTAAAAACTAATACCACGAAAAACTTTAATGAACTTCCAATGAGTAACTTCTCGATACAAAAGAACGAAACTGATGGTAAAAGAAATTTATTGAAAGTGATGGACCGATGAACTCAGATCAAAGGCATAAAGAAGTCGAAACTGGAAAAGAAAGGAAGTGAAAGATCAAATAAATCAGGGCAAAGTAATAATTCCAACGATAATTATAACACTGAAAGCGCCAACAACCTCGGAGGAATAAAAGATAATTCTGAGAAGACCAGCGAGATCAACGAGAGTGACCCGAATTTGAATAATAAAATTAAAAATGAAGTCATTCCGAAAATATCATTTAAAGCGCCTGAAGAAAACGATAATGAGAATGATAACGAAGAAGATCGCGGATTACAAGCACGGAAGTTAATTACGACCGAACCGGTTAAGTCTGCGCTTCGAACCGTATCGAATAAAAACTGAATGAACATGCGCTCTGGAGGAGAAGACCTCAACAGTATTTCAAATAATGGAAGTTCGAATAATATTGGCAACGCTTGAATTCAAGAGGAAGATCCGAAATTCGTAATGTTGAATAATCATAATAATCCTCCTGAAACATTAGGACTTGCTAATAAACCAACAAGAACAACGAAAGTCCAGTTTCAAAGCAAAGAAAGGAACGTCCTGTACTATCAACCAGGATTAACCATAAACGAAGCGAGCGAGGTAAATAATCAGATGAAGTCGAATAAAATGGAAAGGAAAGGAATAGAATCAAAGGACGGAGCATGTGGAGATCTCGGGCAAGGGAGTTCTCAGACAAAGACTAATACGAACAATATAATGACCAGTAATCACGAAGATAAGAATTTCAGACCCTCGAATAACCTAATCAATGGGCATAATAAAACTCAGGATCGAACATGACTCAGTGAGATTCAGTCTTCATCAAACATTATCCCGAATCGTCAACACAGCAAAAGCAAACTCGACCTAAAACCAAGCACTAAGCAACGCCAAGTAAACCTGAATTCCAAAAACATGGCCAATGATCTCCAATTACACGATTTAAAAGAAAACCAATGACATAAATACCAGTTGATTGAGCAAGGCCGTGCAGTGACAGTCAAAAAACGGCAAGAAATAAACGAAAAGGATCCTTCTCGAAGAGCGGAGATCGAAGACAAGCTCGAAAACGTAATTCATAATAATACAATGGCGAGGGCGATATTGAATATCGCATTGATAATCTTTTCTGTTTTGTATCTCTCTAGCATCATCTTTAACTTCGTTTACGATTCCCGGATCTCTAACGCTTCAGAGTACGCGAATCTCCTTTTAAACAAAACGAATTTAATTAACACTGTTGTCTTAAGATACCAGTTCGATGTTATTGAAGACAACTATGATGATATTCTTGCGGAGTATATCACGAAAACACAAATCAATAACCAAGATTTAATTGACTTCGAAGTGGGGGGTAACCCGAAAGTCTTGCCAAAGGTTTACAGTTTGACAACTTATTTAAAAACGAATTCATCTTGTGATTATTTAAGCAAAGAGTACTCTTCCACTTTTTCGACCATTTACGAAGACGAGTCTTACGAATGCGAAAATATCGGAGACTGAATAAACACGAACGGTATAGCCAACGCAGAAAACTATATCCTCAGTACGATGATTACCTGACTTGAGGACTGGAAGAATTTACACAGTGAGGATAGCGGGTCCTCCTGAGAGAAGGCAACGATAATCGCGAAATGACAAGATCCGAAGTATTTTAATATTTTGTTAGACACGCAGTATTCAATGAGGAAGGCCTGTCAATTGATAATTAACTACATTATGAGTGATACAGAGCAAATATTCGAACAGATATTAATAAACGAAGAAATATACGGATATAGCAGTATCATTTGAAACCTTTTGTTTTTGGCTTTATCTTTAATATTTATAATCTATCCAATTAAGTACGTCGAAATGATTATATCGTGGCTGATACATAAAATAATGAAAGGATAAGTTGATATTATATTCGATAATGGGAAAGTATAATTCAGTTTGTTGTTTTAATTTAGGTATATTATAAATAACATTAATTTAGATTGTATTATATATTTATATTTGCATTCTAAAGGTTTCAGTTTTAATAATTGATTTAATGAGTAATTGGATTAGATAAGAATTTAAAGGGGTGTAATTGCTATTTATGAAGATGAGATAATGGAACTGCGCTATTTGGATTCAACTCTAGGAAAGATTTGATTTGATTTGATTTTGTTTTCTTGTGGTAGACGATTTGTTTATGTATTTGAGTGGTTGTTTTTATTTATTAATTTCAATAATGAATCGAGTGGGGATTGGGGATTGGGGATT
>JAWNBB010013805.1:0-10528 GCA_036325645.1 Balantidium ctenopharyngodoni
GGGGATTGGGGATTGGGGATTGGGCCCAATCCCCAATCCCCAATCCCCAATCCCCAATCCCCAATCCCCATTATCAACAATTAGAAAATACTTATTTAATTAACGAAACGTTAAGTTTAAGAAGATATAATAAACCATCTTTTTTAATTGTTTTATTATTACATCAACATAAATAATTATCCTTTCTTCCTCCCCATCATTCCACCGAATGCAAAGAATTAAAAATTGGTTCTCCCTTTAATAATCTATTACAAGGCACCGAATTCATGTTTCATTTTAACACAAAATATTCAAATATTTATTTAATTCTCCTTGACTACCTTTATAATAAAACATAAATAATCAACTCTAACCAAACGGATTTGATAAATGCCATATGATTATTTGCTCCGCCTCTGACATCACCTTCGGGTTTTTTATGGAAATTATTTCTTGTCCCTCATCTGTCCATGCGTAGCAATAGTTACGATCTTTACTTATATCTATACACTTCACTGCCATTTCCGATATTTTCAAAACCGGATACAAATTCATATCGGGGAACTTCCTTATACACAAATATCCATCCTTCGTCCCGTACACTAAGTAATCACTAAAGCTTTGATCTTGGAACACAATTGGAGAAACGACTTCACCGTTATTTTCTTCTTCTTTACTTCAATAAAACCCGTTTCAACTGTATGAATAAAAGCAGTTTGTTGTTTTACTGTAACAAACAAAGGAACTCAGCGGGGAACTCGAAATAAAAAGATAGTCTGCGAAAAAGCAAACGGTACTTCAATTCACCGAATTTATCTTCTTATTCAAGGGAAACGTGTAGATATGGACAAAGCCGTCTTTGGAGGAACTTCCCCAAATATTCAAATCCGTGTTTATCGCTCATGATGTGATTTCCTTACTATGATCGTTTATACTTGATATTCATTCTCATATGGTATCCTTCGTCGTGTAATATCAGAACACACTTCCTAATCACGTACCGCAAAGAACGATTTCCTCATTCGAAGACTGCGTAATCGCCACAATCGCATTGTTATCGTAGTCATTGTACATGACCATTGTTTTCACATTGTTACTACTATTACTATTAATATCCGTTATTAGGGAGACTCACAATTTCCCGTCATAGAACCCGCCTTGAATGATTGTCCGGCCATTGTTGTAGACGATGATCGGCGATGGGTAATAATAAGAGTTTAATTTATTTCAATAATAGATATTATTATTATTGGTATTCCCGCTTGTATACTGCCTAGTCGTAGTGTCAATATTATACTTCGACGTGATTGTTGATTGAGTGTATTTGTACAATGTATAGCTATAATTCGAAAACACTCCCATAACGCGTTCATTGTCCAATACTTTAATTTTTTCCATTTGAAGCGAGGTATTGTAAACTTTCGTTTTATTCGTCACGAACTTTCAGTTCGAAGTCTTCGCGCTTTCGGTGATTTGTTTATTTTCCTTCGTCTTCTTCTGTGATAACTCCTTTACGAATCACTGGTGTGGTGTTAATCCGAACTCTGCGATTTGCATATAGTATTGGATTTGGTCCTTTGCAATACCATCGATACTGAAGTCTTCGTAGGATGAAGGAATGTACAGATTATAATAGGCTTTCGCTTCCTTTCCTTTCTGTTTAAAACCGAATATTCAATCGAACCATTTACTGATGTTTTTACTGATGATAGGGTACTCTAAAAATTCTTTCATTTTGATAATGAATTCATAAGGATTGTTTTCGCACCATTCTGGAATGCTGACATTATTCACTTGAGCTTTCTCACCGTTGTTCTGACTAATCCCAAGGTTAAGTTCATTAATGTTTATGAACATCTCGGGTCAGTAAAAGAATTCAGGACATAGCTCCCTTACATCAACCTCTTGTGAAGCAGCGCAATCAAAGCTCTGTTCGATCGACTTGAAAAGCCGGTTGGGATCGTCGAATTTATTACCTTGAAGTTCAATCATGATGTTACTATAAGGAAATATCCTTGTCAAATAATGACTAACATAGATTGGGTTTGAATAGTGAGATCCATAAATGTATCAGCTGCTTTCCTTTATCGCAAATGGATTATCCGTGTTAACGTCTTTATTATTTTTATTATCTTTAATCTCGTTCTTCATTGATATGTATTTATCAATGTATCACTCTTTGCGTTTTTTACCTTTTTCGGTCAACTCCATCATACCGATCGGAAGTGAGAAGTCCCGCACTTCCGCGTGTTCATCTTTATAAGGATCTATCGAAAGAACGCGTTTTGAGTATTGTGTTATTATCCACGGGAACACGGGGTACTGAGAAATGTCGTTAAAAGATCGGTTTGATAATATATTCAAAAGAAGCAAAAATTCAAAATTTGATATCTTCGAATTTCACCATTCTTCGACCTTGACACTTAAAAAATCCTGCTTCATATTCTGATTTTGCTGGGTGATATGGCTATTGCTTTGGGAGGATCTACTCGGAGAGATGGGAGCAAATCAAGATGAATTCATATATTTATCGTTGATAATAATATATCCGATAACATTGCTACTTTCCGTTTTAATCTCGTTGACGTTGTTATATTTGCTTCATATTTGCGAGAGAACCCTGCTTTTGGCATCCGCCGTTTGAAAGATAAAATAAAAGGATTTATTAGTCGTTGTATATCATTCAATCGCTCGGCTTTTGTAAAGGTATTTTCTATTAAATATTATTTTAATATCTGAGTACTTTAATATCAACGTCCCACGTTGTAGCTCCTTATCACTGGACGGAAAGTACGATCCGTAGCAAGTTTTGCGTTCTTTATCGAAATTATCATCTTTATTGGAATGTACTTTATAGATATCGATATTGAATTCGATGTGATTAGTTTTCGGCTTTCAAAACCCACGAATGTGCCGGGATGGTTTTAAAAAGCAGCATTTAAACCCGACGATTATCTTGGAGTTCGTTGGGGGAAGATGCGTTCCGTTGTTGATATGTTTTTCGACAAAGTTCAACTTTTTACTGAGAGTAGAAGAAAACGTTTTTAATATGTTTACTCATATCGTGCTGTTCGAATTAAACGCTTCGGATTTAAAGTTGGAGAATAGCTCAAGTGTGTTGTTCTGTAGTAAATCCTTGTCATTTAATACGGAATCAATGTTAAGATTGATGATTGACAGTACTTGATTTGCTTTATTTCACGGTTCAGATTCAAGATGAACATTTCCACTGTTGTTATCAATGTCCTTATTCGCATTCATATTATTGTCGACTTTATTTCAGTGTAAAAATAGCGTTTCCTTTGGAAAGTACGTGTAATCAGGAAGGTAATTGTTGATATCGAGAATAGGGAAAAGTATCGGTTTATATAGAAGATTACCATAATGATTTCATAATTTTCACTTTAACTTGTATTTAGAAGAGTCCACTCGGGTTATTCAGCACGGATTATGCTCATTGTTATAACTCCCCGATGTATTGTTGCTTTTATTATCGTCAGCGTTTTCTCGTCAATCATTATTGAGTTCATTGCTTGTGAAATATCTGTTATCGTAAAATATGTGGCGATAGCTCCATTCCCCGTTGAAAGAGAACAATTGTTTTTTATTCGTTTTATATCATGCTTTGCATTGCTTGTAATCTCGGTGCTTATTCTCCCAGAACTTCCTCGTGTTTTCCTCCACCTTCGCGATGTTTTTCACAATATCCTCTTCAAGCATTCACTTGGACTTCCAGTACGACTCGTCGTAGATATTCGAATCATTCGATGGGTAAATCGTGTTGAACGTGTAGGATGAGTTGATGAATTTGTTTTTATTTTCTATAAACATTTCACTGATGTTATTTAGCTCTTGATAATCCTTCCTCAACCCTTCGCAGTTAAAGACCAATTCCTTGAATTGATTCGATAGGACCATGTTCAATAATAAGCTAAAGTTGAACTTCGCCAGGAACTCCTTCGTGAATCATTTCTCGAGATTTCCCCCTGTGAACAGCTTGAACACGCCTGTTTTAGTGAAATCGATTTTCTTTTTCTTTTTGGATTTTATTGGAATCATGCTCAACAATTTCAATTTTTTCTTTTTCTTGCTGATAACTTCGTACATATGGGAAAGTAAGTGTCATATTAAAGAGAGTCATCTCGTAAACCCTTGCAGATAGTTATTTTTTCACGCGTCGTCTTTGGTTTCCGTACCTTCGTACATGAAAAACAAAGAATGATTAATAACTTCATAGAAGTGTTTTTGAATGATTTCATATGAAAAATAATAATTCGATGTATTGCCATTTTCTTTTTGATTGCTATTGCTTATATCTGTTGAATAAAGGGACATGTTTAGACTTGCCGTGATACAGAACTCAATGTAGTTAAGGTACTCATCAATTCAAACAGTTGTTTTCGTCTTCGCAATTGTAAATGTGTATAGAAACGATATGATTTTTATCACGGGTATATCGAGATCTTCCCTGGTCATCTGATTCAAAAAATTAATTTCTTGAACGAAAAGATCCAAATTCCCTTTGTTCGTGATGTAATCTTTGATTATCTTACTATACTTGTACTCCTGTTTTTCGGTTTTCAATTGGTACCCGTCTCATATTTGTCGGTAAATCCGAAGCAAGTTTTCAAAGATTGTCGGATTGGGCGTATTTGTATTGCACACTATAAACTCTAAACAATATGAAGAGAAGTAAACGATACTATCACTGATCACCCTTTTCTGATTCGAATGCGTCGTGATATAGTCATCAGTGATGTCGCTCAGTAAAAGGATGATAAAATTATTTCAGACGTTGATCGTCGTTTTATCTCCTTTACAACTGTTTTTCGACTTGAAATAGAAAGTGAATCAGAGGTTACACGCGCGACTCATTTTCTTTTTCGAGGAATTGTTGTTCATTATTATAGTGTGAACAAGTCAACCGTTGGTAAAAGTTGTTTTATTTTTATCGAGGTCACGATAGCAAGTGTATAGGATGACGACTATCCATTGATAAAAAAACGAGTTCGCTAGCAACGAGTTGCAGTTGTCCTCATTGTTTAATATCGTTCAAAGAAAAACGAAAAACTTATTCGAGTAGGAGAGGTCGATTTGATGCTTGGTAAGCAAATTAATAATGAAATTTCAAACGAAAGTATTTGATATCGTTTTTTCCGAAGGGAATCAAAGCCAGTTCTGCAGGGAGGTTCAAAGAATTTCGATATTTGTTTTCAAGTTATCATTCGAGCAGTAGTATATTCAAGGCGTAAGAGTGTTATATCGCGACCTTTCGAAAGAGAAGTCGTTCTTGTTTATTTGTGGCATTATAATTATCTGTTGGAAGTTTTTAAATGGGCGAGACGAAGATATTTGAGGAGAATAGTATTCTTTGGTTGGGTTTACCGATGAAAATGAGAGACTTGTCATGTAGATTTTATTCGATAATTTATTGTTTACTTGTGGTGTAAGATTAAACAATTTGTCTTTTATTTGTAGCGTATTAAATGGTAACCTCCCCTTTCGTCGTTGTCCTGAAGATGCATCCGGTGCTTTAGTTACGATTGTTGCGTATTTACGGTACTTTTTATTATTTTTGCTCGATGGCGGCGATATCGCCGTATTCACCGAGTTTTTATGTTGATTTTTATGCATATTCGTACTATATTTCGTAAGGTTATTAAACAAAGAATATTTATTGTTCAAGTCTTCACTCCCCTTCCGGAAAAAGTCTTTTTTCTTATTTCACGGAACAAAATTCGTCGATTCCTCCGCATTCCCAATCGATTGTTTCTTAAAACTATATCATAACTTATCATCTTGATCAGAGAAGTACTCATCGCCATCATTAAAATCCTCGCTGATTTTCAGTGTAAACGGGGATAACTGCTTATTAATAAACTTTACATTTTCTTTATTTTTACTAAAAAACTCCATGATTTGATCGACCTCATCCTTATAACTCGATATAACACTGAATACTTTCAGTACGTTTAGTTTACAGTCGATATAAGGTGTTATAGATAAAACAAATACAATTATATTCAAGAATCCGTTGTTCCTGATCAACCCGTCCAACACATTCGCTTTGGTGATTCGATTGATTTTCGAGCTGTTGAAATAATCAATAAACACTCCAATTCATCAATTGCTTCAACATGGACTCATATCAGTATTGAGTATCTGCATCAGCATCGCAAAGTTTTTATCGACTCATTCAATGTCCTTGAAAATTCAGAGTTTAATCATTTGAATTATTTTTACTATTCTGGGTGCTCATTCAGGCGCCATTACCAGATTGAGATTACTTGAGCAAATATCGTTATCGCCATCGGTGCTATGATATCAGTTATACTGCGCAAAATGGAAATTGCAGCAGTATCTGACATTGTGCTCGTGATCATAGTATTTGAGAAACAAAATCAAAATGTTAATCGACGTGAAATTTTTGATTTGCGAGTCATCGGAATAAAAGCAATTTGATATGAAATCCCATATTTTGATCTGGTTCTCCGCGGAGAACTTGAAGATAATCGCTCTGTTTCAAAGGAAATAATCGAACACCGTTTTACAGAGTGGCACCTTATCCCAATAAGAAAATCAATTACCGACGAGGATTTTGTATTTCTCTCATATACTTTCGGTGAACAAGGAATCAGGGAATTTCTCGATGAAAATGCTTATGCTCTGGAAGAAATCCGCTCTGAACGTGTTCATGATATTATTTGGTTTTCGTATGAGAATAGTATTAACCAATGAAACAAAACACTCGAATATTTTATGGTTATTTACCTTTAACATTATCTCCCCCAGAGGCAAAAGTACCTTTATTCCGCCTAATAAGTTGATGTTTTTATGTCAAGAATTATTAACAACACAGCCACAGTTCTTGATCTGGGAGTCGTAAATTCATTTTGTTGCGCAAGCCCCTCCTATGAAGTTATCGATGATTTCGTTGTTTATTATATTCGTTGGAATGAACCCAAGTGTTATATCCTTCATTTTACAAACAAATTCCGAGATTTGTTTGATTTTGTATATGCCATACGGATACGAATTGTTATAATCTACAATCGTTTCATTGGGTATCGCCTTATTGTACAAGATGAAGGAAGTGGCGCATCCAATTAGATTTTTGTATATGATTAAGTTGGTGATGTTATTGATATTAACATTACCGATATCGATATCAATCGCAACAACGTTGTCTTTATTTCAATTGAATTTCATTACCAATTTCTTTCCTTTTTTCATGCAGGTTACGCTTCAATTCACCCAGGTGTTCGCTTTTATTTGGAATAGTTTTTTGTTCTTCGTTGCGGGGTTGTTGCTATTATTGATATGATAATATGATACAAAGCAAGTCAATTCGTTATCAAAGTGCACGATGATGTTAACGTCGCTATCAAGTGTCACGTGGAGTAAATCGCATTTATATGCATTCAGTTGCGAGTATCTACTCATCATGCTCTTGTCCATATCGATCTTAAACGACTGCGACCAAGCAAACCCTTCCTTGATCTTGATAAGACAATTTATATTAACATATGCGTTATTCGAGAAGTAAAAATAACTTTTCGGCTTATTATGCGATACTTTCGCCCCGTATCATGAGAGCAACAACTGTAAAATATCATATCAAAACTCTTCCGCGGTTGGTACGGGAACATCGCTATTATCGTTATAAAAGAAAAACGCGGATCACGTTTGATATATCCTATCTCAATTGTTCTTCGAACAATCGATTTGATTCAAAACAATGTCCAAGATCTCGATGATTTTTTTATTCGTTTCCTTATCGCACACCCTTCATGAGTTGGTGATGTACCGATCTATCAACAAATCGATGAAATTGTTCTGGATATTATTCGTTTGCTTTCCTGGGAACACGCAGTTAGTGATGATGTTAATATTTATCGGTGTTGAAAGTAAATTATCAATGATAAAGTTTAAATATTCTAACTGTGTCTGCGATGAAATATCATTCAACTCGTTGAAAATGGCGGAGAACAGGGATGGTATATCAATAGTGCCTTTAATTCAGCGGAAGTTTTTACCGTTTAAATCCTCGGTGAAAATCTTTGTGATATATTGTTCCATTATGTTTTTATTCATTATTTAATTAAGAAGTGCTTCTGCTTTTGATTATAATCTGAGCGAATTAATTTATTGTGCTATTCTATTGTACTTGTTTACCGGGAATAAATTGAGAAAATGGGGAATGACATTGTGAAAAATTGCTGTCATAACAAGGACAGGTACCAGATGAACCCTTATGAAAAAGAACTTGTCAAAGAGAGGAATGCAAAGCGATGACCGCTGAACGAAATAAAAACGCGGCCCGAGCTTGATCCGGTGAAACGCCTGAGTCAGATACCGATAAAGCCAAAAAATGTTATTCGGAAAATAACAGGGTCACCGCTTGATCATTATATTATCACCGATGTACTTGGTAAGGGCGCTTATGGTAAAGTGTTCAAGGTGAAAAACACAGAAACGGAGCAAATCCGCGCGATGAAGGTGATATCGAAAACGCAATTAAAGGATATCTACACTGAAGAAGACATAGAAAACGAAATAGAAATCCTCAAGAACATAGGTCATCCTGATATAATTAAGTGATACGAGTTCTATTCTGACAGTGATAATTACTACTGACTCAACGAGTATTGCTCTGAAGGGGAGTTGTGTAAGTACTGAATTGAATTCAAAAAATTCCCGGAACAGATCGTGAAAAAACTGATGTACGATATCTTTTCAGCGGTCACATATTTGCATATGAATAATATCATTCATGGGGATTTGAAATTGGAAAACCTTATGATAGACTGCAATGAGGAACATGCAGAACAGGTCAAGGAAACTTGGGAGTTAGATAAGAACAGTAATAGATATTATAATAATAATAATCATAATAATGATAAACTGAGCATTGAGAATTCTTTGAATGAGAATAATGCTGATCATACACTCTTGGAAAATGCAAGCAAAAAGATGTCGATTTATTCGGCTTCGACGTTTGAATCGGCAGTGCAAAACGATATTGAAGTATATCAATTACACAGTGATGAACCGGGAACTCACCCGCAAGACGCAGCGAAAAAATTAAATAAATTCGATGTAAAATTAATTGACTTTGGTTGCAGTAAATTCTTTTCATTGAAAAATAATACTTTCCAGGATAATATTGGGTCTTTGTATTACTCTTCCCCGGAGGTATTGAAGCATAATTATAACGAAAAGTGCGATATTTGGTCTTGCGGGGTAATAATGTATATGCTATTATCAGGTGAGATCCCTTTTAACGGCGCCACTGAGTCCGAAATCCGCGATCGTATAATCAATGGAAGATTTTGCTTTTATAACCGCTGATTTCATAATATTAGTTACGAAGCGAAGGACTGAATGCGGAAGTGTTTCGCCTACGATCCAAAGAACCGAATATCCGCAAAGGAGGCATTGAATCACCCGTTTATCAAAACCGACAATTTTTATAAAACCGAAACCTCAAAAGACAACTTCGAAGTTTTAAAGAAAACGAAAAAGGTGATATCATCGTTACTTTCCTTTTCAAACAAATCGAAATTTTTTCAGGCTGTTCTTACGTACCTCACGCATAACTTTGTAAAGAAGAAAGAATCGAATGAATTAAAAACAGTGTTTTTATCAATTGACACTGACATGGACGGTAAAATATCCCAATCGGAATTATTCGCGTGCTGAACCAAAATCGGTTGACCCAAGACGAAAGAGGAAGTGAGAAATATCATGCAACGAATCGACTTTGATAACGATGGTCATATCGACTACCCCGAGTTCCTTCAGGCTACGATATCGTTGAAAGATCTATTCACTGATAATAATTTGCATAGCGCGTTTAAATGATTTGACACACATTCCGATGGCACGGTATCCGTGAGAGAACTCGAAGAGATATTAGGGTTGCGAAATAGTACGGATAAGGTGGTTGTGTCGCAGTTATTGAAGGAAATTAATAAAACAGAAGAAGATGAGTTCACCTTCGAAGAGTTCAAAATGATCATAATGCAATTTGTGAATGATAAAGCTGATCAAGAGAACGATGTTAATAATAGTGAATATAAATGGTAACAGTATCAGAGATTGATTGATTGAATTTAATGAAGAGAGTATATTTTTAAGGGTGAAGTAAGTATATTTTAGTCTATTTGAATTATGATTTAAAGAAATTATATAAGAAAAAGTCGAATAGATATTTGGTGACAGTAATTAAAAGGTGGAATAAATTGGATTTCTTTGGAAATTCTGATAACTTGTGCTTTGAAGGGTTTAAGGAGGGGATAGTGTATGGATTGGAGTTAGGGTAAACATGACATGTTGAAATTTATGAAAAAGGAGATTAATTAGGAAGGAAAGGATTTGATATCAAAGGGAGTGAAATAGGGATGAGTTTGTATTTGGATTATTTAAATATTGTAGAGTGTGATTATATATTAAATATATCATTAGGATTAGGATTAGTATAAGTATCTAGTTTAAAAAAATGAAGGAAGTGTTGGGGATTGGGCCCAATCCCCAATCCCCAATCCCC
>JAWNBB010013812.1:0-10494 GCA_036325645.1 Balantidium ctenopharyngodoni
AATCCCCAATCCCCAATCCCCAATAGCAATCTTATTAGATATCAAAAAACACCAAAGCCCCATATCAATCAAATATATCAAATTAATTATTGCAAGGGCCGATAAACCCGAAAGCCAAGATAATATTGTCAATAACTAATTTATTAATTAAACCAATCAAACTCCTTTTCATATTTCAGTCTGATCCTATTTCATTTTAACTTTCTATCTTATTATTCGAACTATCATCATCTTGTGGTGTAAAATGCACAAACCAAGTAATATAATCCTTCAATGTCCATTCAACAACTTCCCGATCTTCAGGATATCCACTTTTCACAACTGACCTTCTCACGCTTTCAGCGAATAAGGAAATAAACACAGGGACCAATAGGAATAAATCAAAAAATATAATTCAAATCGTGAACACCACCGCCCATCCTTCGTTATACTGAATCAGTTCCTTCACATTGAAAAACCCAGTACTAAACAGGAGAATCGAAATAAAACTCCTTCCAAAGCTGTAGAAACTAGGAATATGCGGTCCCCAAATCAAAGACGAAATCACAGTAAATCCGAACAGAATAGTCAAAATCGCTATAAAATATTGAACAAACATCACAATGGTAATCTGTATGGTTGACACGATTCACCCCATTAGATTTAAAATCTTAAGGAATGTGAGTAACTTGAACCCTATGAAAAGGACCAAAATAGCCTCCAAATAATAGAAATATTCGAAATGTTTCGCTATTTCGTATGTGTTTTCGTAGTTTTCCTTCTTCTCACCGAAGAATTTCGAGTCATTTTTGTTTAAGTAATTGTACTGGATTATAAAGGATGAAAGAAATAATATGAATATCAGAATATAGTGTAAATACGATACCGAAAAGAACTTTTTTAGAAGGCTGGTCCTGTCTTTGTACCTTATCAGATAGTCAACTGTGATTCATCCGATGATGATAACAAGTAATATAAAGCGGATAATATTGTTTGCAGATATTCCACCCTTTGCGTAACTAGGCGAGAATGAACGAACTTCCAGGATCGGAGTATCAAGAAATCCGGAAAAAGAAAACGTAAAATGCTAGAAGAATATTATATGCTTTTATGCTTACAATAACAACGTTTGCGAAAATGTTTTCATTTGCAAAGTAGACGTTGAATCATATTGTCAATGCCTTTGTATTGCTTGATATAAGGAAATAATCATCGATATTTGTTTCGTTTGATGGAGCCGGTATTCATGAAAAAATAAACGAAAGAGAATGACTAAGACTAAATAAAGAAATAAGCATCATAATATAATTCTTACCTTGTGCTCAATGGTATATTCATATGATATCCATCGCCTTGGAAATAATCTGAATTTGATTGAATGTTGAATGACACCCCAGCCTCTTTACTCGATTTGTATTTTTTAATCTGATCAGTGAACTCGGGGAAATTATTATTATTATTATCAGGAATAACCAGGTCCTCTTCGAACCTTGTTCCAGGATTATGATTTTCCTCGTAACAGATATCTGATTGTTCTAGCCATAGTTTCGAGAATTCCTTGTCATCGCAACTTACACTCTTTACTTTATTAAGCACGAAATGTATCGGACTAACGACATCAAACGGTATTTCCCTCTTCTGCAATGCTGTTACAAGTTCCGTGTTGGTATTGTTGGTGTCAGTACAATTAGGGAATGACAGCTCATCCCTTTTATTCTCATTAAACTTATTAATGTTATTCTTATTATCATCGGTGCATACATCGTCTGAAATTAATAGTTTCTGAAATATCTTTGAATAAATATAACTCGCCAACTCGGCGTTAGTCCTCACCTTACTTGGGTCGAATAGAAATTCAAAATATTTCTTTCGTTTATTCGATAATATAATCGATTTTTGATTTGAGTAAATCACCGATAAAGATAATGAGAAGAGAATGATGACTAGTAAAAACATTCAAAAACTCGAACTGAGTTTCCTTGCCTGTTTTTTGGAGTCTTCGATATTTTTAATTTTTTGTTTATCGTCTCTGATAAGAAAATAGGGCTTTAACCCGTTAAAATATTTCAAAAATTCGGATGTGTTTAGACCGTTAGATGATCTGTCCTGGCGTTTATTGATCTCGCCCTTGACTTTTCCTGTAAATTTGTTTTCCTCTTCAATTCGGTCTTGCTGTCAAGGAAGGAGTTTCATCCTCATTTTTAAAACGTTTGCGTTTATCAGTCTGACGACATTGGTTCTAACGGAGTAGTTTTTCATATAATCGTTGATAACTGCTTCTTCGTTGTATATGATCGCTTCGCAGTCGTCAGTGATTAAGTAATCACTATAGTTATCTATGCCCCAGAAATGACACGCGGTGACTTTAAGGATATTAAATTGCGAGGTATTCGATATTAAAAAATTTTGCGTTTCTTCTTTTATGCTCTGCTGTGATGTGGTTAAGTCATATTGAGTGTATGTCACGCAAATAGCCGAATGGATAAGGTTTTTAAATTCGTTATCCTTTTGTTCGAAACGGTTTTTGTTCGCGGTCAAGCCGAGTTCAGGGATTTTTTCTGATATTAATTCCTCGAGTTTTTCTTTAATTATTTGTGTTTTTATCGCTTCCACCTGATGCTTCGACCCAGAAGTGTCTTTTTCAGTGATAGCCCGATACTGACTTTCGAGATCTTTTCACCGATTTGCGCTTAACTTGATTTCCGTTTTTATGGTTTTCAATTTTTGCTTTTCATATTCGATATTCTCGGTGAGCTGTTGACAAATCTCATTCGCGCGTTCGATCTCCGGTATAATCCTTTCGATTTCCTGTTTTTGTTCCCGACGTTTATCGAGATCCACGTTGAGGTTATCCATCGCTTCCGGAGTTGAATTCGGAGTTGGTGTCGGTGTCGACATTTTTATATAAAATATATATCGTATATTACATGATCTTCCTTATATAAAGAAACAACACAAAGTGATAGTCTGTTTTTATTTTAATAAATTATAAATATTTTCTACAATATAATAATTGCTAAAGCAGCTCAATTAAGGCGATGATCGGGTATTAACTAAGAAAGATCTCTGATATTTTCTCGGTGTATCTCTCGTAAAATTTCCTTATCGTGAAAGGAACAACCATTTGTCAAATCATTTCTGGGACCATCAGCTTTAAGTTTGTTTGGTAATACGAAGTGAAATTAAATGATTTTTCGTCTTCCCATATTTTCGAAGAGTTGACATAAGTCATCGCCCTGACCGTGTCTTCCTCAATTTGATACCTTATTTGACCGTAGATCTCATTGATGGAGCTTTGATAAGAATATCAAACATTATTATCCTTTATTGTTATTCATTTATCGACTCAATCTCGTTTATCGCAGGTTTTAATTGGGGCGTGATATGACGCATGGATTAGTTTGCATTTAATATCTGCGTGTTTCGAGGGTTTACAATCGAAGATTTCTAAATCATCGTATGCACTGACACCAGAATCCCACTTTTTCCGTATTGAGGGATCAGTGAACATCTGACCTCACATTTCTAACGATAGGGATTTATCGGACTGAGTTGATTTGTAAAGCTCTTCTTTGTTAATAATAAATGTCGTTGTACAGAGATAGAAGTCTTTGGTTATGGGGGAACCGTCCTTATTGACGTAGAAATTTAAATTATCGCTTTTGTATCAATGTCAACTGTTGCTAATCGTATCTAAAGAGTCAATAAAAGAAATTATTGTTTCTTTTGTAAAGGATGGAAAAATATTTTTTTCCTCGGCTAAAAGGTATTTTACATCGATTAAGTTTGTATCAGAAATGCCATCTGAGGAGATGTTTTCGTTATATGGGTTTGATTTGTTTTGACCGATTGCCTCTTCGGTTTCGCGGCTGTCTTCTGCTTCTGCTTCTTCTTCTTCTTCAAGAAGGTTATCGGGCCCACTTTGACAGCAAAGGATAAAGTTGAAAAAATCACCCATATATATCTATATATTTTAATTGCAATCAGGAGATTAATAATAGTTTTAGAACAAAATTTGGAGTTATTTACTGCTTATTATATGAAAGTTCTATAATTAATACATAATTGTTTTTATTATAATGTCTAAAATAGTTCAAAGATATTATAAAAATGGAAGATATGTTAACAACAAGGGATCGGATCAACAGGAGAGAGTTGATACAATAATAGACGATATTTATAGTGTGTTAAGGAAAAGTGTTGTGTAAAGGAAGAGATTGAAGATATGCAATAGATTAATCTCTCACGAGATAATTCACAAATTTGAAGAATGAGAAGAGATTTCAAAGTTGGATATTTTTAAAATTGTTCTCTCTTTTCACACTTCGGTTTTTAAGACGTCATTTTGTTTTACTTTTTATTATGGTATAAACTCATTTTCATTGTCCATTAATCGTATTGGAAATAAGACAGTTGATATTTTTCCTTCATTTATCATTCAGTTTATAATCTGAAATTTGACGTGTTGTCTCTGTGTTACACTTTTACCTCGTATGGCATCATTGGACGATTCCATCAGTAGACTTCATTCCATCTTCCCTCTCAAGAATCATATAAATGTTGATGTCAGGGGTTTAAGCTTACCTGTTCCTAAGGCGGATAGGGGCTGCGATAGATTCGCCCTTGGTAAACGGTTGCCATTGAGGAATGGTTTGAGATATTTTATAAATCATGTTAGAAAATAGGATATAAGTAATGGATTATTCTACAATGTTCCCAAGAGCTTTCTTGTCTTTTCGTTTTTGTCATTGTTCTTTTTGAAGGTTGGTAAATCAAATTATCCAGCAGAACATTGTCTTATTTATTGAAGTTAATTAACATGTTTCTTTGTGACCGATCTTTTCAAATAAGTTCTCTCTTAAAGAAAAGATTTTAACATTGCACAATTTAAGTGTCCTTCTCCTTGTATTCCAAGTTTAATCTCTTGTTTTCAGTATTAAACATATAACATGATCAAAACAATTTGAACATGCTTTTATCATTTTTACAAATTATTTAAACAATAATTGTATAAGCATTCATATTGACATCCCCATCTCAAAAGGAAAAAAATTCTATCAAATGTATCAAGTTGTTTGACTATAACTGTAATAAAAATCATATTAATCATCATGTTTTCCACTCCATCAGGGCTCAATTATTAATAAATCCTCAAAGAATTTTCAATTGATTTCCTGCAGATATTTTCCAATACTAACCCATATTTTCTTCTTTGATGATTTCCACACTCATGCCACCTTTACCATATGTTTTCAAACCTTCTTAATCATATACTAATATTCCAACAAAAAGGCATAACATAATACAACTAAGGTATATGATAATAATTTTAATATTCATATTTATCTAATCGACATCAGATAATTCCACATAATCCTCCTTAAAAAGTGCAACATTTACACGACTCATCCTTGAAGCTGTTCCTGTGCATTAGATCATATTTTTTTTTCTTCTGTTTCTCGATATATCACTTAGAGTCTTCCTTTAATTTATTTAATATTCTTGTTTTATATCCTATTTTATCAATAAGTAAATCCTTACCGAGAATGTCCTCTGTCAGAGGAGTCTTTGACATCATTTGAATATACAGAAGATCCATTGTGAAATAGCCGTTGTTAAAGAAGTTCTCGATGTATTGCTCCATTTTTATTTCACTTCACCATTTAATCATGTGCTTGATATGGTATTCGTACTTCGATCGCCCGAAATCATTGTTTGTATAATAATACACGGAATTAAACGGAAATTCAAAGTCAAATCATTTCGAAACTTCTTGTCACCGAACCATAATCCTCGCGCGGTCTCCCGCGCGGGTGATACCAACATCTTTAAGAGTTTGATCTTTGAGAATGTAACCACTTTTCATTTGGCTGATTATTCATTTTCAATCATCGAAGCCTTCTTGAAAGAAGTTCGACGTGTATTTCTCCATTTGGATTTGCTTGAGAAAGCCGAATAAATCGTTGTGTATATTGGAATTGTCATTACTCATGTTATTAACATTGTTGTTGTTCTTTATACTCATATTATTCCCATTGACATTTATATCGTTCTTACTCGCATAATTTGGTTCCACAATATCAAGTTCATCTTCAACCGTGTTACAATTATTCGATATCGGAGTAACTATTCGCTTTTTACTTTCCTTTTCTTGGACATTGTTCGGTTCCGTTTCATAATCTTCATCACCGTCGTAATTTATGATAACATCATCGTCATCATCATCCGTTACAGTATTCGCATCAATGTAAAGGTTATTGTAATCAAATTTCGTGGCATATTCCTCATCTTTTTCGGTATTATTCGGGGAAATTCAGTTATTGATTTCTTCGAAAACGTTTTCTCTCGCTAATTTCACCTTTGATGCCCGCAGTGTATTATTCCTATTCAGTGTGTTCCTTCAGTCAAATCCAAGCGTATTCCTCAACTCAACCGCCTGGATATTCTTTCATTCTGATTTGGGTTTTACATTGACAATATCGTTTTTAACACTTTCAAATGTGAGAGCTAAAGCGCCATCAATGAACTTTTCATTGCAGAGATTAAATAATCAGTGGCTGATAATACTTGAAGATATCTGCTTAGTATTAGTATGATCACTTATCTCACTATACGGAGAAAGAATATCCAGAGCTTGTCCCATGTCCGATTGTTGACAAGAAACTATACCATTTTCATTTCATGTCCAAGGAAAATTGTTTTTAATATTCGAGTGTGATCACATAATACTTTCTTTATCATTCAGAGTATTAATATCATTCTCAACAAATGTTATCTCGGCTTCTTTCACATCTTCCTTCAGTTTGACATTGTCGGAATTTCCTTCATTCCCGCAGTTTTTCAGTGTAAACTCTCAATTATTCATTGGATTGAATCAACTTTCTCCTTCTTTTTTGTGCTGATGAGCATTCCCGGGAATATCATTCTGTCGATAGTCGACTCGGGTTTTCTCGTTGAAATTTGAGCTATTCGCGCTACTTTTTCTTGGGATAATTCCATTCGATCAGTTTTTCAACACGATTTTCCGGACGTATAAATTACTTGGTTGTTGCGCCGAGTCTATACTATATTGCTGAGATATATTATTCGTGCTATAGTTCCTCGATGTGTAGTAGTTCATATCATTTGGGTTTGTATTTCAGTTTATATTCGGTATTACTATTCACTGTTTGCTCGGGGATTCACTCGGGAATAAATTATTACCGTTAGGTACAGTGAGACTGATTAAGTCGGTTTTATTCGGTGAATTATTTTGATCGGTAATATTAATGTTTATGCTTGTATCATTATGAATACTGGAGATATTCTCTCCGGATAGGTTATGTCCCTTATTATTAGAAGAAGAAAAATTTAAATTTGTCAACGAGTCTCCTTCCGAAGATAATTGGTGATCGAACTTATTGTTGCCTTGTTTCTGTATCGCAATTGCATTGTACTTCGAGGGCAATGCGGTCGTGTCGTGATATTTGGTGTTTTTGATATAATTCGAATAAGGGTTTGAGTAAGTGTTTTTACCCGAGATCATCGTGTCATTACTCTGTGGATGAACTAAAGGACTATGAAATGGTGACATCACACTATTCGAGCTTTTGTTTTTATTATGCTTTTTACTTTTCATCTCGGCTTTCATCAGCACTTCAAGGCATTTCAACTGACCATTCTTTTTAGCATTATCAATCGGCCGCATGTTATTTTTATTATTCAATTCAATATTGGCGTTGAATAGTAACAAGAGTTTAACCACCTTATACTCCCCGTTACTCGCGACATAGTGCAATGGAGTCTCGTTATTATTATCCTGCGCATTTGCATCTGCCTTTTTCTCGAGTAGTCAATTAATTATTTTATGATTTCGTGATTGTACTGCGATATGTCATGGGGTTTGCTCGTAATAATTCCGAACGTTTACATTGATGATATCAGCTAAATACTCCACTCAATTGTAGTTTTCATTATGTACGCTAAGATGAAGCAATGAATCCAGTGTGATGCTATTACGAAATTCCAGAAGCGATTTGTTCTTTTCTATTTGAAGTCTTTGCTCTTCGAAAGAAAGTGAAAGAAAGATGTTGATTTTGTTATCTAACGAAGAATACAAATAATTATTCTTGTCGCTTTCGGTGTTGTTATTCATGTTGTCCGCGTTTTTATCAAGTCGAAAATCTTTAATCGTGCTTAAAGAATATGACATTTAGTTAATAATTAGAGCTTTGGTCTGAAATTATTTAGTAATAACGTAAATAAAAACATAAATAATAATAATAAAACATTGGGTTCTTTAAGGAAATTTATTTTAATGTGGTGTTTGTTTTATATGATATAGGCTTGAGATGTGTGTTTTAAAATGGGTTTGGTGTTTTATTTTAAGGGAGTGAAATATTTGCGATGGGTGGAATGTGTATTGACGTTTGGAGGGTGTGAAAAGGATTTATTGGAATTATGAATTGAAGGGTGATTAGTTATGGAGTGTATTAATGAGATTAGGTTGAGGGATTGAATAATTCAATGGTTTATAGTATTTTGATATGAAGGGATAATAAAAAGAATTTGTTGATATGAGGTTTAAAATATGATTTAAGTGATGTGAAGGTTGTTTTGGAAAGACTTGAGTTATATGTGATGTGATAATAAAATGTATTATTTCTTTTCATCATTCTTAAAGATGTGACTATAATAATTGTGGAAGAGGAAGAGAAAGAGAAAGAAGAAGAGGACTAAGATTAGAATAAACTAAAATATTTATTAATTTTTTCAACTTATTTTAACCGAAGAATATAAATCCCAACTTGTATTTAAATATGCGAAACAACTTCATATCGATTTTCTCAACTAACATTAAAACTTAACCCCTTATTCTCCTCATCTCCATTAAACTCAAACGGTATGAACCAAGTAATCGGGTTTTCCCCAAACACCTGAATAAAATTATTCACTTTCCCGACATCATACTTCGATATCACTTTCCTTTCACAGTCTTCTTTCAGGATATTTCTATCGTATTCCCATACATAATTCACGTCACTTTCATCCTTCTTTAACTTCAAATATTCAAATGTCGTGAAATTACTCAATATCAAACTAATATGGAATCAAAGCAGCATCACCATAGCAAAGGCGATAATTCCCGAAGTAACATATATCGTATAAAAAGCCACAGTTAAGAAACAAATCCCTTTACTTCAAAATAATTCCTTTAGTGATCCGTAGAAAACAACTAAGGATGTAATCGGAGTAGCACATCCGTACCAGAGCATTAAAATAAAATATTTGTAGTTATCAATTGCTATGCACTTATCCAACCAGAAGCAATGGTGATCCATTTTTCAATAGCATTCGTTGCAGTGTTTACAGTGATGACATCGATCGGGTTTTATCATTTTGCATGTTGTGCAGAAGCGGATGGACTCGTTGTTATCGCGTTCGTATAGTGTTATATAATCATTGCTCCCGATTGTTGCGATTTTGATTTCTGAATTCGACGAACTTCGTGAAGAAACTGTCGACTCTTGATCCGTTGTCGATGTGTTACTTTTATCTCCCTTCGAGGGGTATACGCTGATTTTCTGGTGATTATTAAGTTCTGAGTTGATATTCAATAAGAGTAAAGCTGTTTCTTCTAGTTCTTCTTGTGGGTTTTCAGGTGAGGTGTTCGGTTTCCATGGATATTTTTTCGGAATCGTCGATAGTTTTGATGTTATTGTTTTTGCGAAGGAGATTAAAAATCAAACAAATGACGAGATAAACACGATGATTTGCAGAATATAAAGGGCAAGATAATCTTCGTTAGGTATTCAATTGAATGGGTTTAATGGGAATTTAGGAATGAAAACCGGACAGAAGTAACAGAAAGTGTTTAACGAAAAATAAAGGATTATGATAAATGATATTGTCGCAACTGGATATTTGCGTTTGAAGGTTGATCGTTTTGCCGTGGAGGTTGCGTCTCGTGAGGGGTTGTCTTCTTTCATTTACTTGTTTGATTATTTTTAAAACGAATAGTATTTGTGTAGGATAGAAAGGACTAATAAATAAAGAAAGTAATGAAAATAGTTGTTTGTTGCGTTTAGAGTCGTGGGTATCAGAAGAGGAATAATTCAAATGAAATGGCATTGATTTATCACTAAGGAATGCTCATTTTGGGTTAGATGTGAAATATGAAACGATATGTGAATACAGAAATTAATCATAAATTAAATAAAGTCGATGTCATCTAGTGGTTAGGACCCCACGTTGTGGCCGTGGTAACCTGAGTTCAAATCTCAGCATCGACAACTTTTTTTTCGATAGCATTAAAAGGGGCATTTGCTTTGAAATACAATAGAAATCCATATAAAAAGAGATATTTGTTTATATTGAGAGTAATTGAATGTTATTCGTGAATCAGCAATTGCGATTATTTATAATTAATCTTATTGATTAAGATTAAGCGTTTAATATAGTAAAGTTTGCATTATTATTATTCTTTTACGAGATTAGTTTTAAATGTTTATGTTTGGGGATTGGGGATTGGGGATT
>JAWNBB010013814.1:0-11608 GCA_036325645.1 Balantidium ctenopharyngodoni
GGGGATTGGGGATTGGGGATTGGGCCCAATCCCCAATTTGTAAAGCAATTATTAGACATTCTAATGCAGTTTTATTATTTAAATCATTATAAAAATAAACATTATCTTTCATAAGTTATCTTCTTTCCTGATTTCCATCTTACCTTGTTCCCCTCGATGTCCCCAAGTTTTCAGCATCTTTTTTAAATAAATAACACTTAAAACACACTAGATAGTAATCAATTAAAAATATACAAATGCATTATCTTATATTTGATTATGATCCTCACCAAATTCCTTTTGTATATACTCAACAGCAGCTTCTCACGTAGTGTTATAATACCCAATCATGGTCGATTTTGTTGTCTTTGTAGTAAATTCCTGAATAATTTTCTGATGTATGATTATCTCTGGCATATTCGCTTTGACTAATCAATAAATAAAAATTGTCATCAATTCATCCGCGTTAATATTGAGTAAAGTCGGTGGAATAAAAGTCTCCATTCCATCCCAAAATTTGTTCACGCACTCCGTGATTTCAGTGCTTCAGGAAGCAATCAGCATCATTTTTTCAAAGGGAACTTTATTAGTTTTTCAACTATGCATTATCCTGAACACTGTTTCATATCCATTAATTATATTCTTTGATCTGAAACCCTTTCCCAGCTGCACTCTTTTGGTTGGTGACACTGTTCATCTCGTCCGAGTCAGCACAATGTTTTCATCATCAACATTGTTATCACTATAGTTGTCTCCCTGAAAACTATGAAATTCTTCTCTATCACCTTCCATTATATTATCATTGAAAAGATTGTTCATCCTACCCACTTTGTTTTTCAAAGGATTACTTTCATATTGCGATTTCAATTCTTGTTGATATTTCAATGTAACTTCGTCTCAACAAAATTTAACTGGAACGCTTCATTCTTCAGGGCTTAGTTCCTTAGATTTCTCAAGTTTCCATTTTAAATCATTAACATTATCCCCGAGTTGAATTGAAAACAATCGATAGATTTCTCCATATCAACTCGAAGAGTTAAACAGTACCGAAGTAATCAAGTTTATCATTTCATCTTTTTCCTCGAAAAAGCATTTGAGATCCACAGAATCGATATAAAACAGTTTAAACGTGCTTTGTATTTTTCAAATGAATTTTTGGATGTGATACACAACACCTTCACTGATGAGTTTGATGTTTTCTTTATAAGTATCCTCGTTTTCGTCTTTCATTTCGTTGAGTTCGATTATTTTTTCATGAATTACATGAGCAATTTGATCGCCAAAAATGTCAACGATAACTCTGATCGGATGTTCTCGTTCAAGTCAATGCCTTTTAAATATTTTAACTATTTCCTTAATTCTTCCTCGAATGTTATTATAATTATAGTCCGGATCTCCCGCGATGATCGAACGGTCGCGATAAGAAGCAACTGATCCACCTCAGCACTCGGTAACGCCACTGAGATTTATTTTCGATTGGTTGTTATTAATACTATTCCCTCTCATATATGGGATACTTGTTAACTTATTGAGAAGCGTTTCCTCGACTTGTTCAGAATCGCTTCTTAAAGAAGTTTCGTCTTCAATATGCACATTTGTAGCGAGATTTATTTCTTTGTTTTGATTTATAAGACATTCAGGGATAGTCGCCTTTTCAAAGTCGTCGAAAAAAAGTCAGCTTTGATACTGGGTTTCATTGGTGAAGGAAAGGGACTCGATTTTATCTAAGATATCTCGGTACCAAAATGTTCCTTGGTTTAGTTGCTTTAAAAAGTAGTTTATTATGAAATCTCACCAATGCACCTTTTTGATTTTGCTATTCGGTTGGAACTTGGTGCGGACTGTGATGAGCTTGTTGAAATGCTTTTTCTCAATGGCAATTTTCATGTTGTATGGGCTATTTTTTAGTTCGTTAAAGTATGAAACTCTTTTATTTGTTATGATGGAAAAGTAGGATTTAATGTTTTGGTGCTCCTCAGAATCAATTTGGTAAGAAATTATTTTTGGGCTAAATCAGTCGCAAAAACAAGCATTATTTCCCATTTTAAATAATGCTCAGAAATAATAGATTAATGTTAATGTTAATGTTAAAGTTAATGTTAATGTTAAAGTTTAAGTTTATATATAAAAGTACTTCTCAAAGCTATGATTATTTATTGATATAGCTATCGGATTGTCCTTCTTTCCCTTACCCTCATTACAAGAGATTCAAAATCTTAGATTATGGAACAATACGTTAATCAATGAATAATTAATATGAATCCCTCACCATTCTTTCATTAAAAATACTCACACACACACCGTGATTGAAATTAGACCAAATGTTACATTTTAGATTAAATATAACTATAAAAAATCCTAAAATAAAACAATTAAAAACGACTACTTAATATCAAAAACAGGTTTATAAATAAATAAACTAAATAAATGTCATGTCCACAATGCCTAACTTCTCTCACTTCGAAAACAATATCTTGTCAAAAATGTCCACTCAAATTCTGTAAACACATTTGCCTTTACGGGCATATCTCTGAAGCCCATGCTGTATTACCCAAGTCACCGTTTATAACTTCTGGAACATTCCTCACAAACTTCCCAACGGATGCTATTTCGAAAACATCCGATTACAATATCTCAAATATGGAAATCCTACGCGACAAAAAAAATAAGCTCAAAATCATTGGACAAGGCGCCTTCGGTGAGCTACGCCTCGCTAAGCAAAAAGTAACGAATGAACAATACGCCATTAAACTCATAAACAAGAGCAAGGTCAAGGAGGCAGGTGTTAGTCTTGAAATAATAAAACGTGAAATCGCTATTCACATGCGAATAACCCATCCAAACATTGTTAAATTGTATTCCTACTCCGAAGATGAGAATAATTATTACATGATTATGGAGTACATCTCGAATGGTACTTGATTCCATCAAATACAAAATCATCGGGGTTGAAATGAAGAAGACGCGTTTCAGTACTTCATTCAAATCACGAACGCGATTTGATTTTTACATCAACAAGGGTTTGTTCATCGTGATATTAAACCAGAAAATATTTGAATCGATGAGAACAATAATGTAAAGATATGCGATTTCGGGTGGTGTGTGAGTGTGAACAATGGGAGTCGACAAACTTTTTGCGGGACATATGAGTACATGGCACCTGAGATTGTTAATGATCAACAATATGATTATTCCATTGATGTGTGGTCACTTGGTGTATTACTCTATGAAATGACGCACGGTTACTCTCCATTCCGAGCGAAAGGCGGCGAGAGGAACCCAATGAAGGAGATTTTCAATAACATAAATAAAAAAGATTTCATAATAAATAAGGACTTGAGTAAGGATTGCTGCGATTGATTAAAGAAATTATTAACGAAAGATAAGAATAATAGGATTAGAGTTAATGAAATCTTTGAAAGTGCGTGGGTTGTCAAAAGGGAAGGAAGTACCGCAAGAAATGTAGATTGAGGAGTTTCAAGTTTAGATTGTAATGGTAACCGTTGTCAAGAGCAGATCAACAAGTTCGATGTGGAAAAGGAAAAGAAAAACGCATCATTTAAATGAAATAATAACAGTGGTATTAATACAATCAACAATGAATTGAATAACAATATAACAACGACAAATTCAAATTCCTATATCATCAACTCCAGTGATTCCATTAAAAACGAAAAGATTTTCAATGATAAAAAAAGTTCAAATACGAACGGTTACGAGCCTAACACCAAATATAAACTAAAGGACAATGATAAAATTGTAATCAAAGACAAAGATTGTCAAAGCCAATCCGCTGTTAAAAAATCGAAGCAATATTATGACGAACTCGAAGCAGAGGAAGATAAAAAATTTTTGGAGTGTTTACTCGGAGATTCAAATTCAAATCAAACGATTGACAAATTTAATAGCGATAAGAATAATAAAAAAGGCCTGAATAAACAAGTAAACGTAATCAATGCAACAAATAACCAAAAAATGGCGCAATCGATTCGTCCTAACGATTATAAATTCCATCTCAATGACATGGATTTACAAGGCTCAGATGAATTCGCATTTCTACGTGATCTGAACCAAACACGCTGCACAACCAAGAAAATTAAAGACCAGACTAAAACGCTTAACTTAAACTTCCTGCCAAAAGAATTATGATATCAAGAAACAAATTACCATGAATCAACTCAAAACATTTTAAAAACAATCGATTGAGTTGAACGTGCTCAGAAGATTCAAGAAGAGAGAAAGAAAATGAAGATGGAGATCAAAATAAACAAGGATGCAGCCCGTGCTAAAAAGGAAGAAAAGGAAGGATTTTGGGATAATTTCTTCAAGTGCGGTGAATGCACTAGTTAACCACTAGAATAATATATATCTGAAACATTACTTGTATCTTATAAATATAATTCAATTAATTGTTCACCGAAACCTTTAAAAACTAATATTCCTTTATATTTATCCTTATTCCTTCGGAGTTTCCCTCGAATACGCCGATAAAACTAGTTATTCAAACTTATTACGTATGATCTTATTTCTAATTCAATTTAAGCTATAAAAAATAATAACATATGCAAAGAAACAAAAATAAACATTTTCCTATCTATAATATCGTAATTACATACTATGGAATTATATATTTACTTCCGGCTTTTTCGACCTGAAACTTGCAAGACGCTTCTCTCATTTCTTCGAAGATTTCGTCTTCTCGATTTTGTTCTCACCGACGGCAATGCCTTCATTTTTATTGCTACTATGATTTCTCAGAATCTTCTTGCTTTCACTCACGTTATCGTTTCAATTATTTTCTTCCATCTGTCCAAGGTTTTTCATCTCTATCTCCTGTTCACTTGTTTTTGTCTCATTATCCACATTGCTCATTTTATCCAACCAAGTTTGTAACGGGATGTCTAATGGGATTAGTTTAGCAACAACAGCGAGGACAAATGTTATTGCCCCGAAACCGATGGAAATCCCCCATTGTTCGCCGCTTCAACCTTTTTCAGTGACGTGGAAGCCGGCGTTACCAATGAATATTATCACGACTTGCAAAATGCCTTCTAATAGCGTGATTATCGGAAACATGAGATTATGTGTCATTCGAACGAAGATGTTGAAACTGTCGTCAATGACTCTAGCGTTGATCTGGTTGAATAGTGTGTAAAAAACGAAAACATTAAATATCAAAGTCATATGCACTGAGGAACCGTTCGCGCTTTCGTATTCTTTATATGCAAGGGAAAGGTCTTGACGTGATGCATATTTCCCGCAAATAAATTCGTTTGCTCCAGAAATTCATCGACGACTACTCTTCCATTTTGGACTTGTACCGTAGATAATATAGCTTGGATCTGTCACATCGCCGGGGAGGATACCATAGCAATTCAATATTATTTCATTTTCGGCAATTCGAACCACGTTTTGCTCCCTCACAAATTCCGGAGCGAACAGATATAACATTAAAAGTACAATCAGCTGAACGAACGATTGCAATCCGATATGCTTCCACATTTTCCCGTTGATTATTGATTCTTTCCTTCTTGTAGGTTCACGCTTGAGAAGTTCATTATATGGTGGTTCAGTTGCCAGTGCGAGACTCCCAAGAGAATCCATGATTAAGTTAACCCATAACATTTGAATTGGTGTTAAAGGTGTCTCATTCCCAATGCAAGCGCAGATGAAGACCAGGAAACATGCACAGAAATTTACAGTCAGTTGGAATTGAAGGAATTTCCTGATATTGTCATAAATATTCCTACCATAGATAATCGCAATAACGATTGACGAGAAATTGTTATCGATAATGACAATATCACTTGCTTCTTTGGCTATATCCGTTCCAGCGAACATTGCGAAACCAACATCGCTTTTGCTTAGAGCAGGAGCGTCGTTTGTTCCATCTCCTGTTACAGCCACGACGTGATTCAGGGTTTTTAATCCGAGAACCAGAGAGTATTTATGTATCGGTTGTGACCTCGCCATTACCTTTAACCTTGAGGTTAACGCAATGAAATTTGTCATGTCTTTGATCATGTCCTGCTTTACAGCAAGCTTTGGTTCTCCTGTTTTCTCAGCGATTTGAATTGCCTCAGCTTCGGTTTTGGGGCAATGGCATTCATTTGTGTCTTTATCACATGTTTTACATATTCACCCGCCAATAGCGTTGTAGAACGAGTTACCTGTCAATGCCCGTGGCTGGTTTAACACCAATTGTTTTCAATGTTCATCACGTTTATTTGGATCATTTGTTTGTTCCGGGTCATCCTCAATATCAGTCGGTGAGTAGTTATTCATATCCACCTCGCTTCCTCAGATATTGCAGTCTTTTGCAATAGCAACAGCGGTCACAATGTTATCACCTGTAACCATTATCACATTCACGGAAGCCTCTTTGCATTTTAATACGGATTCTTTCACGCCGTCTCTCAGACAATCCCTTATACCAAACACCGAAATGAAAACAAGATCGTACTGATCAATGAACAAGTTTGTGCTTGCATTCACTTGTTCGCAGTTCTCAAACTCGTCTCTAGTGATATCCTTGTAGCAAACATATCAGGATCTAAGCATGTTCTTATTAAAAAACTCGATTTTATCGGATATGAAATTAATGTGGTTATCACTCATTGCAACCTTTTCGCCGGTATCTGGGTCGAGATAATATTTGCAATATTTTTTAACATTTTCCGCACCACCCTTCGAGAATAGACGATACCCCGTTGGGAAAGATTCATTCTTGATAAAGCTTGTCATTCTCTTTCGCTTACTATCGAATGGGAATTGTTTGAAGTCTTTATCGTTTACTCAGTATTTATCCCGTTCAACGCTGATTGGAGATCTCAAGCGATATCACAAATCGATAAACGCGTTATCAGTTTTGTTCTTGGTTTCGCATATTTCGGTATCTCCATCAATATTCGGCGCGTCTCATTTCTTGATTGATGCTTCAATGTTCAAGGCCACTGCTGTGCGAAGGAGGGTCCAGTAATTTTGATTTGGGAAATACTTCGCAGGTTCTTCCCTGATCTTCTTCATAGGAGCGTTCACGCCATTTTCAACTATACCAATATTCTTATTCAACTCAACATTTTCTTCGCTTAGTTCGAAATCTGTTTTCGCGTTTAAAACTTTATAAACATTCATTTCGTTTTTTGTGAGTGTTCCTGTTTTGTCAGTGCAAATGTAATTGGCACCGCCCATTGTTTCGCAAGCATGCATCTTACGGACAAGGTTGTTTTGATCCATCATTTTTTTTATACTGAAAGCCAGACTTAATGTTACCGCCAGGGGTAAACCTTCGGGAATAGCCACAACTATTATGGACACACATAGTAAAATAATATCTAATATTTTCTTTGGTATGAGGTCTTTTGGGTTAGTTAGTTCTAGCATCGCTTCGGATTGAATTTTATCATCTGTCAAAGTTTCAGGGAAGTTCTGCACGTAGCCACTGATCAATGCTTGGTATTTTTTATTGGAATTGAACGCCTTGTTCTCTTCGCTGTAGCTTACGCCAAAACGAATAAACAACGCAATGAAAGTTACTAAACCAGCGATCATACCGAACCATCCAATGCTTTTGGCAATTGAATCTAGTTTGATTTCAAGTGGTGTTTGACTGTTTTCCTGCGCGTTATCAACTGTTCGTTTGATTATACCTTTCTGACTGTGATCACCAACCGCGAGGACAATTGCTTTTCCATTGCCCTCAATGCAGTTAGTTCCGCTTAATCATAGCATTGACGGAGGTTTCGATTCTTTCCTGTTTTTCGCTTCTCAACATTTTTCGAAGTTTTCTTTTTTCATTGCGTCACTCTCTCCCGTTAAAGAAGACTCGTCCATTTTGATTCCATTTCCTTCGACGAGAAGCAAATCCGCAGGTACAATATCACCATAGTTTACTTGTATCAGATCACCAACTAGTAAATCATCGGCGATGATATCCATCGGCACTCCTTGTCTAAACACTGTATACTTCGTTCCTTCATTTTGAACCTCATTTAATTCATGGAATTTAGTTTCTTTCGACCAATTCGTTATAGACCCGACTAAAGTAACGACTCATACTGCAATGATAATCGAAAAGCCGTCCACCCAATCACGTGCGGGGTCCTCGCTTCAAGTGACTCCAAGAATAATCTGAACAAGAGCTGCGACGATTAAAATACGAATCATTAAATCCTCGAGCGACTCCCAGACATAAGCACAGAAATGAGGAACAGGTTCTACGAAAACCTTATTACTCCCAAAATCTGTTTCTCTAAATTCAATGGAATCAATTCCTGTTTTCGCGTCTGTTTTTAATTGAGAGAGTCAGCGTTCGGTTCCTTTTTGTTCTTCAAAATAGGTGATATCTCAGAAATTGCTGCCTCTTTCCTTATATTTCGCCATTATGTTTTCAAGGTCGCTCACTGTGATTTCGAAGTTATTTGATATAATTATTTTCGGTTGCTCTTTGTTCTTTTCAATTCCATTATAGTTGTTCACTGATTTGTTATCCGGGGTCACACCTTCATAGTTATTGTTCGGTAAAGGTGTTTGATATTTTACAATGTTTAATTGTTGCTCTTCTAATGGTTTTTTGTCGTCCGACATTTTTATAATGATTAATTGGGGTGAAAGGAGGATTATAATTTAATTATTTTTTGTGAGGTTATTAAAAATAATTTTAATGTATTATATTTGCATATGATTTAACAGTATAAAACTGACCTGTGAAGTAATTAGCGTTTTGTGACGAAGGGTTAACATGAAGGAGACGGGACTTGAATAATCAGAAGGAGGATCATAGAGATTTAATTACAGTATTTGGGGTTTAGGATAGATAATAAAACATTAAAAGAAAATCGTATTCTTTGGATGTGCTTCTCGTATGAGACTAATATAAAGTAATTATTATAGTTATACGTAGTTTGTAAGGATATGTTATCAGTGTTTGTAGTGGATATTTCTTTTTCTTAATGTGTTAAGTATTGTTTATGTATGATAATTACTTTCCGAAACTGATGTACTCATTGTAAAGATATAAAATAATAATTATGTTTCAATCACATTATTAAACTCAACGATATCTTTAATATGACAACATAAAGCATTGATATGATGTTTCAGTTAATTATATTTTAGATGAAAAATCAAATCAATAAATGAAACCAGAACAGCATCAAGAAAAGACAAAATAATAACAATAATTAAAAGTCTTTTTTATTAAAGATGGTTATGAATAATATATTCAATATCTCAAATTCCATTTTCACACAATAGTTTGTCCTTTATTCATATTGCCTGAATAGTATATATCATTTATTTTATATTCCTATCATCTTTAACGACTTATCCGCGCTTTGAACTCCAATGTTCAACCCAACAATTTCTAATCTCAATGTCGTGAATCTTATTTCTCTTTCATTCACATTGCTTTGTAGCTAAAGAACCATTTACTCATCATTAGGAATTCCTTTTTATTTAACTACGATAATTCACCTTAGTACCAATGTCGATATAAAATACATTTCTTTAAATGCAAACGTAATCGGCTCTAATGAAATAATTTCTTGATTCGATCATTTCCCTCTTCCTCATAATTATTTCTTCACTCTGTAATTCAGGAAGGAGCATCATTTGATGAATCCAATAACATTTACCTTTAATTTCAAACATTGAATTATTCTTTTTCAAAATCAAATTATTCCTACTATTAATAATAAAAAATATGTTTAACTATGTCTAATGGCGAATATATCTAATTCATTCATTTTATTCAATATCAGCAGTTAAAGCGTATGAGTTAATACCACAGGCATTTTTTCCTCGAATGATTCGGAAATATCCTTTTTCACCCCAAGATTTCCCCCATGAATTCTTGACAATCCAGTATGGTTTTTTTCCTTTCATACCATAACCGACAAGGAGAACTGCATGATTAACTGAGGAAGAAGGGCACATCCAATCCCACCAAGGGTTAAAAATTCCACCGAAATAAAATTGTAAGGGTGTTGCATTAAGGGCGATTGCGAGTGGTCCTCTTTCGACAAGAATCCTTTTAATTTCTTCTTCGTCTGTTGGAGCAAAGCTGTATCCGCTAATTTTTACAGCGACTTTCTCTGCGTCGTAGGCACATGTTTTCTGACTTCCTTGATAAGGGTAATCCTCTTGTGTCATAAGTCCGGTTCCCTCTAAATAAGTATAGGCATATTCCATTAGTCCACCGTTGCAGCCTTGATCTTCTTTTGTGTCGCAGTCAACGAGTTGTTGTTCAGAGAATAATTTTTCCTCGCCGTGTTTAATGAGATACTGTCCTTCGATATTGCCAATAGTGGAAAAAGCCCAACAAGAGCCGCAGGTTCCCTGATTTTTCACACCGGTTACACCGTTGTGCTCTCTCCAATCAAAGGATTCAGGGAGATCATTTAAAGTGCTTGCAATTGTTTTTGAATTCCTTTTCAAGTCGTCTATTTCTGCTGTCTTCAAAGTAAGGAATTTCGTTGAGAATTCTTCGGAGGTTAAGTCGGCGAATTCGTTTAATCCGGTCTGGAAATCAGGGACGAAGTTCCGCTTGATATTCTCTTCCATTTGTGCTTGGAGATTTCTGTGATTTTGACGGTAAATTTGGAAACGCATTTCGAACTCCTCTGGAGTGGAATAAATTTTATTGAATTTCGCAATATGATCTTGGAACGACTCAAACAAAAGGAACGAATCGTCGAATTTCATTGATAGCGACAGTGTGAGCAGTACACTGAGGATGATGAACTGGGATTTCATTTTTATATTATATTTATAATAATTGAAATATGGATATAGTGCGTTAGGGTTATGGAAATGGAGTTATTAATGTATGTAAAATCATAAATGCTAAATTAATATATTTGTTAATGTTGATCATAAACTAATTTATGAAGATTGGCGATTGATTAAATAATATTACTTTTAAAAAAACGGATACGAGTGTGAATGAGAAGGGAGAAATAAATCAAAAACAATAATATCAGGTTCAATCAACAATGTGAGAAAACATCTAAAACAAACGGAAAATCGACAATCCAATATGATGAATATGCGATACTACAACCACTCAAACATAAAAGTTTAGAACTGAAAGTAAACACAAAAGGAAAAAGTGAAATGTTCGTCAAGTGGAGAAAACTCCAATGTCAAAGCTCGAAAGTTAATATTCGTTTCAATGATTTCATAATGGAGACATAAAAATTCATTTCCTATATTGCTAAGTTTTAGAATTAACAAATGAACTTTAATTTTTAACTAATCCATAGTTAAAATGACTATGTTTTCTAAAGATATTCAAATGAATATACTTGGGTAACATAGTGGTTGATTTGATAACATTATTAAACAGGTACTCTATATTTCATTAAATAGAGGACTGCTTTCAAAAACTACCCGACAGAAATGATAGGACACCCTGAATAGTTTTAATAACTACCGGTTGTTGACAAAGGCAAAACTGGTTGGGTTTTGAACGATCTAACAGATTTAAATTCCAGTCGGTGAGTTGAAAACTAGATATGGGTTATTCGATTGTTAGTTGAATATTTATCAGTACTGTATTGTATTTTAGTTGAATAATTATTTATCTATTTAGTTGGGGATTGGGCCCAATCCCCAATCCCCAATCCCC
>JAWNBB010013817.1:0-14840 GCA_036325645.1 Balantidium ctenopharyngodoni
AATCCCCAATCCCCAATCCCCATGTATCAAATCCTTCATGTCTTAGTATCACCTTTAGTCCTTCATCCTTTTCTCGGTACATACGATCCTCCATTTATATTTAAATAACAAATACATAAACATGAACATTAATTATCAATATTCCCTATTCAATGACTATATCATATAACACCAAAATTATTTTTTGAATAAGACGTTGAAATAATAAATACCCAATACACTTTGATCAGGAATTATTATTTAATTAATACTAATTCTAATGGACATTCTCAAAGAACTATGAGCAAATACCTTCGACAAACAACTAACCCGTCTTGAAAACCGAACGATAACACAGCGTAACGATTTAAAATATACTAAAGAAGCGTTTGACCAACAAACCAGATGAATCGATAAATGAAGTTCTTTAAAGATTGACTACGAAAATAAGAAAACACATGCCCCACGGGCACAAACATCTGCCTCAGGATGAAAAAGGGATATCTCAGCAGAAGCGTTAAACAAGAGTAAAACAAAAGCAATTTTAAATAATGGCCAAAAGAGCGAGAAAACACCGTTAACGCCATTGAAAAAAGTGAATCCCTTAAAGCAAGTAAATACAAATAAGGATAGAAGTAAAACTCCTTTACCTAAAAAACCAACGTCTAATACTAACAAAGGAGGAGATGCAAGTAAAAACAAAGTAAAACAAAAAATCGATAAAGACACCCGCGCTAAAACCCCCGATAACACTACTCTGCATCGGAATAAAAAAGTAGAGAATAAAGATCAAAAAGTTATCGCACCCACAACTTCAAAAAAGAAATGAACTAAAAAATCTCATGATTCAAACTCAAATGTCCCAAAGAAAATAGAAAAGCGCAACGCAAAAACTAACTCCACTAAATCAAATCAAGATAAAAAGAACGACGAAAGCCCTGAACAAAGTACAAATAATAAAAAAGACGAATTCTCCCCTGACAATATATTAGAATTCCCTGATATTGACAAAGATAACGACTTCTCCCTCAGTGAAATTGACATTGACGACAAGACAATCCCCTTGAACATGACCGTAAAGAACATCAATTATAACTTCTCTGAAGTGCTATTATGTACTGAAAACAAACCAATCATTTATTCACTCACGTCCTTCCTTCCCAGAAACGACAAACTTTCATTTTTTTCAATTTCCAAAAAATACAAATATAACCTCGCCTCCCTGCTCAAAGAGTTCAAAACAAATTTAGAGAAAAACAACAACATCCCGCCCGGTACAACGATATCTAAAAAGATAACCGAAATAAAATTAAAATACACGAATGAACAGCTCTCATCCGAGCCTCAACCCTTCCATCTCTCAAGTGGAACTATTAAAGTAGTGGAATTACTAAATGAAAGCTTGTACAATTCCGTATTCCATGAGAACAAACTCGAGCCTAAATGAAGGAAAATCATCATCGCATACCGAATTTTTTTCGCACTGATCAAAAAAACAGAAATTACCAACATCGACAACGATGACATCTTTTGGAAATCCGCTTCAAATTTTATTTTGGATAACAATAACAATGCGACTGGAACGTTCTTTTTAAAATGCGTTGAGAATTTCGATTTTTCAAAAGAGAATATGTTTTCAGTCAACAGAATAATCGGTGATCACATTGATAAAATAACACCTACGTTTTATACTAAAATATGTGGGACAACCGGTTGAGTGGTGTTTTTACTGAAAGAGGCAATGGAATATTGCGGGTGATGACATAACAATAAAAAAACTCAGCCGAGATGAGTGTTTGAATATTTGAATTATTTAAATGAAATATTTCGGCGGTGAAATGTATATATTGATAAAATAGAAAGTAATAATTAAGGGTGCTAATTATACGATGATATAATAATTAATTAAGAAATATTTAAATTGCATTTAAATAAAATAAAAATAATTTTGTTGTTTTTCACTTATTAAACCGCTGATCAGGGGGTTATGTAATAAAAAAGAATGTCGACGCCAACTGAGAATATCTCAACTAATGTCGTTGAAAAGGAAAATGTGAAAACGGAAAAAAAGTGCTCGAAGAAGGTGCTTACCAGGGATTCTGAACAGGAAAAGGAAGAAGAAACGACGCTTAAATTAAGTAATAGCACTATAAATAAAGTTTCTTCGTCTCCAAAGAACTTACAGTCTGATGGAGATAAAGACGATGATATTGAAAAAGAGGATAAGAGAACTTATTCTCTTCGTGAAAAGAAGAACAAAACACCTTTAGAGGACAAAACAGAAAATGCGGATGATAAAGAAGACGAGGAATCTTCTTCATATAAAGTAGAAAGTGAAAGTGACCAAAACGAACAAAGTTCCTCCAGTGAAAAGGAAGAGAATTCACTTAATAAAAGTGAATTAACCCGCGAAGTGGAAGAATTGAAAAAAGAGGAGAGCGATAAAGAAAAAGAAGAAAAACAAAAACAAAATGAAAATGAAAAGTTGGAAACGAAGGACGCGAAGCCTTCAAACGATGATAAAACAGACAATTCCGAAGAGAATAAAGATGCCGTTCCCTCAACAGAAGATAAACCAAGTGACTGATGTAGTTAAACTTGAATTATTTTATCACGTCGTTAATTAAAGTTTCCCTTCTTTATTATATCAATTCATATTCAAATTCGTATTATTTAAATTTTAAATAATTATCTTTATTCCTTATCTCAGCCTCTCAACCTATCTTTATATATTAATTAATAATTAATAATACTATTAATAATCATCGTACATTATAGCTCAATGGACATTCTATCCGAGATACAAAAAACACCAATTACTGATTATGGTGACCTTTACGAAAAGGCTAAACTATATGATCCAATCGCAAGCCTCGAAGAAAAATGGAAATTAGTTCCTGCCTTCTTAAAAATGAGAGGCCTTGTAAAACAGCATATTGATTCGTTCAACTATTTCATCAACGTTGAAATTAAAAACATCGTCCGCGCACAAAGAAATTATCTTGTGAAATCGGAAATTGACAGCTCTTTCTACTTAAAATACAAAGACATTCACATAGGATTACCTAATGTAGAAGAAGACTTTTCCGAGACTGCGATTTATCCACATCAGTGCCGGCTTCGGTCGTTGACATACGATGCACCGATATATGTGGATATTCAATATAAGTTAGGAGATCGTGAAAAATATCGCAACGATGTTTGTATCGGTCGTATGCCGATAATGCTCGGGAGTTCGAATTGCTATTTAACCGGGAAAACATTTGAAGAGTTAGGGAAAATGAAGGAATGTCCTTATGATCCAAGAGGGTATTTCATCGTACGTGGCGTTGAAAAGGTAATTTTAATTCATGAACAGATGAGTAAAAACCGTATTATTGTGGAATACGACGCGAAGGGAAATGTTTGTGCGCAAGTGACATCATCGACACACGATACAAAAACACGAACAGGATTAATTTATAAAAACAATAAGATATATGTGAAGCACAATTCCTTCGGTGACGAAATACCGATTTGTATTATATTTAAGGCGATGGGTATACTATCCGACCAGGAAATCGTTCAATGAATCGGTAACGAATATATTGACTACCTCATGGAATCCCTTGCTGAATGCCATAATCATAACGTCTATTCAAAGCAACAAGCACTCCAGTATATGAGCACAAGAATAAAAAGTCATCGAAACGACAAAATCGAAGAGGTGATTGAGACATGAAGTTGTGTACTATGAGCACATATCCCTGTGATACGCGGAAATTATCATCCCAAAGCGAGGTATTTATCGATAATGATAAGGAGATTACTCGAAGGGTACGTGGACCCGACCAAAGTCGACGATAAAGACTATTATGGAAATAAGCGTTTAGAACTTGCGGGTCAGTTGATCTCTCTTTGATTTGAGGACTTGTTTAAAAAATATAATAGTGATCTTAAGAAAATCATCGACATGGGACTTGTGAGTGATCCGTTATTTGATGTTTATTCACAAATGAGAAGTGATACAATTACTAAGGGATTAGCTAATTCTATATCCACCGGGAACTGGGTGGTTAAACGCTTTAAAATGAAACGAGCTGGAATCACCCAAGTTCTTAACAGGATGAGCTATATCGCAACATTGGGAATGATGACGAGGATAAATTCACAATTTGAAAAAACGAGAAAAATATCGGGACCGCGGTCTCTTCAACCTTCTCAATGGGGAATGTTATGTCCGAGCGATACGCCGGAAGGTGAGAGTTGTGGATGAGTTAAAAACTTAGCATTACTGTCTCATGTTACCACTGATCAAAGCGAGAAATCAATATTCAATTTATGCATATTCCTCGGCGTGGAGGAAATTAGTTTAATATCAGGTGAAGAAATAAACTCGTCGTTTTCTTATTTAGTTTATGTTAACGGTTCTCCTGTTGGCATCGTGGATCGACCGAATGATTTTTGTGAAAAATTTCGTAAACTCCGCCGGAAAGGAAAGATCCACGAGTTCGTTTCAGTGTCAAAGAACGATAATTGACGTTCAATCGCCGTCGCGTGCGACGCTGGAAGACTTACTCGTCCTTTAATCCGTGTTGAAAACGGTACAATATGAATAACGCAGACAGATATCGATGATATTACGAATAATAAGAAATCATTTCGAGACTGAGTTAAAGTAGGAAAAATTGAATATTTAGACGTCAATGAAGAGAATGACGTTCTAATCGCACTCAGTGAAAAAGATATTAATACATCTCATACTCATTTAGAGATTGCTCCTTTTACTATTTTAGGCGTTGTCGCAGGTTTAATTCCGTATCCTCATCATAATCAAAGTCCTCGTAATACGTATCAATGTGCAATGGGAAAGCAAGCGATTGGTTCCATCGGTTATAACCAGTGAATCCGTGCTGATACCTTGTTGTATTTGATGGTGTATCCACAACGACCTTGAGTGAAATCAATCACAATCGAATTATCAAATTACGAGAAACTCCCCGCCGGTCATAATGCATCAGTTGCTGTAATGAGCTACTCGGGTTACGATATTGAAGACGCTGTTATCTGAAACAAATCGTCTTGAGATCGAGGATTTGGGAGGATCATGACATTTCGACGCAATGAGGTTGAATTAGAAAAATATGGGAATGGTACTAGTGATATAAGGAAAGCTCCTGAAAAAAGCGATGCGACTGCCACTAGTTATTATAAGCGCAAAAACGCTCAGATTGAAAAGCAAATGCACGCGCTTGATAAAGACGGACTTCCTTTTATCGGAGAAAAGTTGATAAATGGTGATATCTACGTGAATAAATACATTCCAACGAATACAAAGGATATTGTGCAGAATATTCCACATGTGAAATCTCCTGCGATTTATAAAAACAACGTTTCAAGCTATGTTGATAGGGTGTTACTCACAACGACGCCAAGCAGTCACGAACTAATAAAAGTAATTTTAAGACAGACTCGTCGACCGGAACTTGGAGATAAGTTCTCATCTAGACATGGTCAAAAAGGTGTATGCGGTATGATAGTCGGGCAAGAGGATATGCCATTTAGTGAAACTGGTTGGTGTCCGGATTTAATTATGAACCCGCATGGGTATCCAAGTCGTATGACAGTGGGTAAATTAATTGAATTGTTGGCTGGGAAAAGCGCGGTATTCGATGGTAAATGAAAATACGGAACTGCGTTTTCAGGGGATAAGGTAGAAGATGTCGGAAATATTTGAGTCGCAAATGGGTTTTCGTTTACGGGTAAAGATTTATTATATAGTGGGATAACTGGAGAGCCCTGAAGTTGCTATGTATATTCAGGACCAATTTTTTATCAGAGATTAAAACACATGGTCGTTGATAAAATGCATGCAAGAGCACGAGGACCGAGGGCGATGCTAACAAGACAACCGCTTGAAGGAAGGAGTAAAGATGGTGGATTACGATTAGGGGAAATGGAGAGGGATTGTTTAATAGGCTATGGTGCTTCATGTATGTGATTGGAAAGATTAATGATAAGTAGTGACTGATTCTTGGCATCGATTTGTAGTAAATGCGGGTTTTTGTGTTCACCTAATCATTGCACGTATTGCCAGAATAATTGAAATGTAAGTCAGATTAAATTACCCTACGCGTTTAAGTGACTTACCCAAGAGTTAATGTCGATGAATATTAAAGTAAAGTTCAAATTAAGTAGTTTCTAAATGAACATATGAAAGTTGAAATTTACAATCGATTTATATATTATTATAACACAGGGTCAATGTACGTTTTATATTATTTAAGTGTTTATTTCATCTTGATTTAATCACACTTGTAACTATGATACTCTCTCCCTCATGAAACATGAAACAAAGAAGGAATAAAAACATAAAATTGTTTAATAATAATAGCAACACTTACATTTGTGTTGTGTTTATTTATCATGTTTCAGTCATTCATTTCGTAACAGAGTATATTGATACTTCGTTACTTTGGGAATTCAAAATATCCTTTAAATTAAATCGAATTCTTTAATTAAATCAGTAAAAAATATTAATCGTAATCCACAAAAATTATAATTTAAATAGACATTCACTTCATAACTAATTCTATCCTATTTATTCCTTCTCATTTATCACCGCTTCCGAAACGTTCGAACTTAACAGCATTTGATATCTATAATTAATTGTTTCATTTTTATTCTTTAACTCCTGTATTTCACTTTGATAATCAACAATCATTTTTTTACTTTCATCAAGCAATTCTTTCAATTTCTTCACTTTTTCATTATTTGAATTCCTATAATCATCCATCGTGTTTTGAAGAGTACTTACACTCATTTTCAATTCATCGATTACTTTTTCTTTTTCCAAGGCGGATTTTTTATGTCTTTCTTCCTCGGACGACCTGAGGGCTGTCGTACTATTAATCTCCTCAATGAGAATAGTTATGTAATTACTAATTTTATTGATTTCATTTCAATTCAGGGATTCGATTTTTGTAATCAATTTATTAACACTCGCGTTATTATCCCTAATAAAGATTTCGTTTTTTTCATTTCATTTTGTGTAGTCGTTGTACAGTGAAGTAAAAGAGTTCTTTAGTTGAACGTAAATCTCGCTGCTATCTTCAAGTTCTTTTTGTTGTTTAAGTAAATTGTTTTTATCTTCTTGATTTAGTTGTTTCAGCGCGTTGAACATTTTAATCAATTCATGATGTTCGGTGTATATCGTATCATATGATTTGGATATTTCGTTGTATTCCCTTACCATTTTTGTATACGATTCTTGCTGTAATTGAGCATAATTAAATATTTTCTTTTTTAAATTTTTAAATATATCGCCTATGATTTCATAGCGTATATCGTCGATATTTTTTCATTGACTTTCTTGGGATTTTGTGTCTGATGCGTATGCAGAAGAAGAAAAATAGTCAATGAAAGTAATTAATTCCTTTGATTTATTAGTAATATGTTCGATGATATGTTCATTATCACCCAAGGCGGTATTCGCCTTGAGTTTTCATTTCGCATTTTCCTCGTTTTTATTATTAATTTCATTATGTAAAGTACTAATTTCATTTGATAAAGAGTATCATTTGCTATTCATTGTAGATTCTTTATTACTAAAATCCAATGTTATATTATTCAGGTGCTCTGTTCATCCGTTATATTCGCTCTGCATTGATGATATCGTGAGTTTATGTCGATTGATTTCATTATTTCATGAGTTGATGTATTCTTCATACTCGCTGATTTTATTAATTAGAGCGATGTAATTCGATTTTTGTTCGTTTTCTTTAGATAATCATATTTCAAATTGAGATATTTTCTCTGTTTTCCCTGCGAGTTCGTGCTTGAGTTGAAGGATGTAATCTTCCTGCTGTGTGTAATGGGATTCCAAGGAGGTATATTTCTTCTCGAGATCCTTGGTGTATACGATTAATTCATTGTATTTATCGGTATTTGCTTTCGATGACTTTGTTGTTTTATCTTGCTCTTGCTCGATTATTGTTTTATAGTGTATGATTTGTTTTTCGAGGTCATTAATAGAAAGATCCTTTTTCTCGAGATCTTGATGTAGAGAGTTTATTTCACTTTTCAGTTGGTTGATTGCGTTCTCTTGAGATTGAAGTGCTTGAGTTCAAGTTTCAGATTTTTTGTTTGCTTCTGCTCAGGATTTTGAGTAGGACATTATTGATTTATCCTTTTTCATTAATTGCATTTTTAGATTGTTTCAGTCTAGATGGCTCAGGTTGCCGTTTGTTATTATCGCAGAAGGGCTTTGGTTGTTAATGTTGCTATTGTTTGTGTTTTTGAAATGCTCATTGTTCAAGGAAATGTTGTTTGCGTTTGTAAGGTTTCCTTTGTGGTAGAGACATTGAGACATTTTGGATTTAAGTTATTATTCAATTCAATTTTTTAATATCATGGATTTATTCTATTTTATATTTGAATTCTTATTTTGAAGGATTATTTTTCGAGTGTCAATATGTAAAGAACTCCCCGAGAACGTAGAGATGAAATCGAGAAAAGAACGAAAAGATATTAAATATAGGTCTTTGGGGTGATATCATTAAAGGTTTCGTGAATGTGGGAATTGAACTGTTCACTGAACATTGTTTAGGTCTGACAATAAAGGCGTAAAATACATTGAAAGATAATATTTTGGATATTTAAAAAATCGTTAAGAATACTAATTCATGATAAGATTACAATAACGATAACAATATTCTTCTAATTCTGTTAGTTCTTTATCATCCGAGAAAATCTTTGCCATTGCTACAGCAGAACTATTTTGTTCATTTATATTTAGTTTCTGCGAAAACCATCCTCATCATATAATAATTCCTCTTATAATCCTTCGGGACAATCCGTTCTAGAAACCCAAATAATGTATTTCATGTGTCCAATTATGTCTTAACGTAGAGAATATATCATAAACATCTGTCGAGATTCCTTGAAGAATTCCGATTTCTACATAAATTACTTTTCCTTTTATGCTTACGATTATTTGTTCTTCTATTTCTACTATGCTAGTCATTCCTCTTCCTTGTATAGCCCAACGAGCCTTTGCAGAAATCAGTTTAAGATTAACGGTGTCAAATGCTTTTTTGATATCGATCTGAAGGAAACTTCTAAATGTATCTTAAACAATGCTATTTGTATATTACTTAAACAGATATTTATACATATTATTCTAATTCTCCTTTTATAATAACCCACTATCTGATAGTAAAACCACTTAAATTAACTCAATATCTTATTTAAAATTCTCTCAATAATCCTTAAGCGATGTAATCAAATACCTTTTACTCTCAGACACTTCTTTAATAATTTCAAATGAAACCGCTTCTTTAAAATCGTGAGTTCAACTAAGATGTGTTTCATTGTTATTTATTTTTATCAGTGTCGCTGTTATCAATTGTCAAAATATTTTCGGCTCTCCCCCAAACGCTTCGAATTTAAACGTCCATTTATTTGACTTAGGTTTATTGTCAAATAACAGGACTTTACAAATGAAATAATTCTCACCGTTATTATACGTTTTATTGATTATATCGCCTTCTTTATAAAAACACTTCAAATTATCATCTTGAATTGAATCCATTTTCATTCAAGGGGCGATCTTCTTTCATTTCCCTGGGTTCGTTACGAAATCCCAAATAGACTTCATGCTGGATTTGATTATGCATCCTTCGAATTGGTATCAATTAATAGGTGATTTAATTAATGTTTCGTTTAACTTATTCATCACTTTTCTCCAATTGCTATCTGAGTCTTTACGGTTAATGAAGAAATATTGTCACGTTTCCCTATCGTTGCACTTGCGCTTTAGTAAGACGATTGTATAATTTGTTTTCGGGGTCCGGTATCATTCGTACTTTACGTAGAAGAATTGGTTTTTTGGTGTTGTCATTTCCCAATTTATTTTCTTGAATTGGGGAAAATCGATAACTTTTGTGCATTTTCCGACAACACTGCCTAAACCATTTATACGTCAGTGGAAGGTACTATTGAGTGTCCAGGTATTTTCTGCTTTTATTCAGTCAAATGGGAAGGTTTGAGAGGTATTTAATAAGAACATTAAGGAAGTGTCGCGGAGAACATACCAAACACGATCAATATTGTGGTTAAAGGTGTAAACTGTTTCGATTATGTATTTGTTGTTTTTAATTGCATAAATTGTTTGGTCGGACGACTTTTGGGATGAGACTTCGGTCATATTTTATTATATTTTAATTAGTTATAAGCTATTATAGGGGGTATAACCTTATTTGGTTAGCCTCAAAGTCATGTTATAGATGGAGGATTTGAGTTACAATCCAGACAGAGAACGAAATGATCTCGAAAGAATCGCGCTACCGAACACAAAGTAAAGATTCAAATAATTATTTTGATTTCACAATAAAACGATAATAGAAAAGTGTAACGAACAACTCAGACTGAAAGAACCTAAAACGAAAGAAGGGTCACAAATGAAAAAACGAAAAACTCTTACTTTGCGATTGTAAGAACTCATATAGTTCGGGAATGTAAAACTAGGAGAATACATTGGCAGAAGAGCTTTATCTAACTACAAAGTGCAGTTTTTAAGCTTGAAGTACCCAAAGACCCAAATAAATCCGTCATCAATAAAAAGTGTTCAATCATGCATAAAAGTTTTGTATGTGGTGTTTACTATAAGGAATGTGATTTTATTTTCACTGTGATAACCACATCTTGGGCTATTTCCAAATCGGAACGAAAATAAACTCAGATATAGCCGATGAGTGTATTAAATGTGAAAACAAAGACAATTGGAATCTCCAATGTTCAAACAAGCAAACATGAAGCAATGATAAGTTCTACACTTAAAAAAATAGTTACACATATTACAAATATATTTCTCCAATAACAAAAACATAATAAATTAATACCAATTATTTATCAATGTTCAAAGCAAACATGCGATTACGATATAAATTTCTCTTAAATAAACAGATTACACTTATTACAATTACCTCAAACACCCAAACATAAACAATTATTTATAAATCAAGTCCTTGTTTTCCTAATAAAAAATCTTTTTTTGTTTTTATAATAACTATTTTAAATCAACAATAAGTACCCACAGTTTTATTTAAATACTTTAATAATAAATCCTTTCCCAAATATTCTCCGTGTTACTATACCCATCTAATATATACTTCGACGCGTTTTTATACGGATCACGGTCTCCATTCGCAGCTCTTTCATATACAGTATCGATTGTTAACCGAAATGCATCATCAAGCATTCTATGCAGTCACTTGCTTACCCATTTTGAACTTTCCAAAAATCCGGGGTTTGTGTTGATCTCTATTAAATACGGTCAAAAGTTATTGTCTATAATAATATCATATCCAAATCACTCAAAGCAATTCACTCTGCCTTTGGCATTCAGTCTCCCTCTCACCGCATTCATCGTTCTTTTCATAATCAAAACAATTTTTGGATAAATATCGTTAGTGAAGCTTACTTTTCTCCCGGAAAACTTATCAATTTCTTTTTGCAGGGCTTTAAATGAAATATCATTTTGATCTTCACCGTCGGAAAATAATTTATTTGATTTTTGCACTGAATAATTGGTTAAGTGTATATATGGCTCTGATGATTCTCAGTTGAATTGTTCACATGCGCCACGGCAATACCCTTCCTTACACATATACAAATTTCCTTTATCAGTTACAATCATCCACATGCGGATATCAAACTTTCTTCCGTTGTACAAAAAAGGTTTTTCGATGTATTTTTGCACAATTATGTTCTTCGCTTTTACATAGCTTTTACTACTTTCAATGTAAATTTGTTGCATAAGTTTTAACGACATTATTTCGGTTTTTATTTCTTTTTCACCGTTGAGTACTTTGATACATCTCCCTCGGTTTAAATTGACCGGTTTGATCAACCAGTAGTTCTTACCCGAATAAAACGAGTCTGGTCAACACATCTTCTGAGAGTGACCATTCATGTGTGTGCTTCAAAGAGTAAAGTAATTACTAAATTTAGGAATTTTATTTTTATTATTACGATTCTCCATTATTTTGTCGATCGAATTGAAAAACTGGAGGAAACCCGCTAACTGCCTATCAAAATATTTACTGTTTTGTAGTTCGAAGATTATTGTTAAAGGGAAAAAATTAAAAAGATCTATTTCATAGTATTCACAGAATTGAAATCAGTTAACATATCATTTCATTTTATTTGATATTTCTGAATTGTATTCTAAATGGTTTACCGTTTGTCTCAGTTCTTCACTGACTGTGTAATTTAACTCGCATGATCATGTCGCCCAGATAAAATTGACTTTATTTTTGTCCTCAACAGGGTATTCCTCCCAGGACGGGCGCGAGCCCATAACTTCTTCGACGAGTTTTTTGTTGTTATTTGGGAAGACGCAATATCGGAATTTTTTTTTCGGAGGTGAAAGATTATTATTTATCATAACAATCTTATAATTCATTTTATTATTATTATTATTATTATTCAAGTTTTCCCGGGTTTGGATTGGCGTGTATTTCCTCATCATAATCGGCGTCCTTGAATTTGTTGATCATTCAAGTGATTGTCTTTTCATCATACTCGACGATTTTTTCAATTCGAAATCGATTTTATTATTCCCTCTCGCATTTCTGAATTCCTGATATTTAATGTTATCGCTATTTGTTGGTTGAGTGCTTTTTCGGAAGTTGTTCTCGGAATATTCATTTGAGGTTTTATTGCATGTTTTAACTATGTTTCCATGCTGGCAATGTCGTATTATTAAGCTTTGAAATCAATTATGAAACAGATTCATTTCGTCTTTTGATTTTTCCTTTATCACGGGTTTGTTCTTGTTTTCGGTGCATATTTTTTGTGATTTTTTATTGTTTTCTTCACGTTTTTTATTTTGTGTTTGGAGATTTTTTAAGAGTAATTTATTGATTGAATTGCATATTCCGTGATAGTTTCCTTGGGGTTTTTCATTCAGTTTCCCTTTGCTTGACTTCTTCAAGGAATTAAGATTGCTTTTATCTTGGGTGCAATTGTTAAATAAAGACTGGAAATGCTCAATATAAACACGATTTCTTTGAACTGTTGTACTGACACTAGCATTTGTTACTGAATTAGTACGCGTTATTTTCCGAAGCATATTATTTCTTTATAAATTAAATAAAAAAATATTTTTGTAGAATGAGTTGTTTATCATATAATTATATAATTTAATAATGTCCGTACAGGTTAAAAATGAGGGGTTATTTAATAAATTAAAAAAATATCGAAAAATAGGGGATTTCACGTGTCAATAAAGGACTCAAGTTGTCAAGTTAATTCCGCTTGAGGTCCTTACGATTAAAAACAATTCTATAAATCGAAGGCACGAAGTTTAGGACAGTTGAGAGATACTATTTGTTTGTGATTAATACACAATTCTCAATAAGAAATATAAGAAATAAACACGGAAAGGAGAATTCCCTAAAACAAAGAAACTTTGCTGGATATGCAAAAGCCCTTTCAAGATGGAATTCTTTTTCATTAAGCTTGAACAATGTGCAATGAAAGGAAATGTCACAAATGCAACATAGAACAAACGATAAAAGTTGTTTCACTACAAATGAAAAAGCTCATGAAAATGCTTTTCCAATAAACCCTAACATAAGAGATCTCCTGTAGAATATGAAAATTAATAACATATTAAAAACCCCATTTGAAAAAGTGAGAAGTGTGTGTCTAATTCAGCACGGAAATCTGCAGATTTCTTTGGGAAAAAGTCTCAACTAATAACAAAAGAATATCAATGTCACAAGAATGCATAAAAGTTGAAATTCTGAAAATCTTACCAGTCCACAGTTATCACATTAACCCATATATATCTCTATTCCATGTTATTGAAGTTAGTCAAACATTATTCGAAATAGGAACTAATATCAATGAGTATTCTTTTCCCGTACAGATTCTCTATTTTAAAACTGTGTTTTTTCTAACATATGATGCTCTAAAAATAATTGCATTGTGATACATTTGATCCTTTTAAATAAATTGCAAAATAACAATAACATACCAACAATCGAATATCTTTTTTCCTTCTTAATCTAATGCTTTACGCAGATCCCATCCATTCATAATAAATTTATAAATAAACAGATAATTATTTTAAGTATATACCATCACTATAATGTCAACATCTTCATCACTCGCCACTTATTACTACTACACATCTTCGTTGCTTTGACTCGACGGTATCTGCGATATCATTTTCAAATATAGTGTTTTAGGATGTGGTTTTGGGAACAACAAGGCTTCTCTCTTTTTATTTATGGCAATAATTAATTTCATTATGACGATTCTAATGTGGGCCGAAGGATTTTTAATAAACTACTATCTAAATTGAACCCCTGATAAGACTGAATCTCTAGGCTGGGTTAATAAAATACTTTCGATTTGTTGTAAAGTGCTTCCTATGATTATTAAAGCATTACATTGAGTGAAAACGGTTCTTTGCTTTGTTATTGTTTATTTTGCTTTTTTTAATAATGTATTAGAAGGAGATAATTTCTCAGGAGAGAGTATACCTAAGGACTGTTGAGACGCTGCCAAAGTAGCATCAGCAAAGTCGAGTTATACAGGGCAGATTAAAATTTATTTACTTATTGAATTAGTTAGTGTGCTGATTGTCTTGATTATTTGTGGTTTGATCAAGCAGATCATTACAATTGAGGGTGAATTTTATGTTCCAACTCAGCCTGGAATGGCTAAGTGGAAAACAGTTATTTTTAGGATATTTGGACCCTAATTAAGGAAAGGAAAGGAAAGGAAGGTATAATTGTGATTATTATATTTGTGAATTTGTAAATTATTTTTAATGTTTATGTTTAGGTGGGGATTGGGGATTGGGGATT
>JAWNBB010013826.1:0-21303 GCA_036325645.1 Balantidium ctenopharyngodoni
AATCCCCAATCCCCAATCCCCAATTATTAAGATGATATCGAATCAGTTTATTAATATGATATCAACATTAATAATTATTAATTTTTTTCTTTTACATATAGGTGAAATTATAATCTTTAAAGAGAATCACTATAGTAAATATCGCTTAATTATTAGTAGAGTTAACGCAGGGAGCAATTCTTTAGATTAAATAATTATCGGCATTTCAAGACAAAAAACTTATATTTATAAAGATTTCGGGTTATTGTACCGTTTAACTTAGATAACAGACCAATTTTATTATTTAGACAATCAAATAAAAAATACGTTTTATGCTATTTCATATTCATTAATTCCAAAATAAAATTTATCTAAGCATTCAAAACACCAATTGATCTCATCTTTAAAATATCCCTGAAAGTCTCCTCTCAAGTTATTTCAACCTCTTCAATGTTTTCATTTTCTTTATTAGTTTGAGTGGTTTGGCGAAGCAATAAATACTATCTTCAATAATTGAAACTAATATATAGTCACTGTTGATAACTTAGAATAGCTTATTTAATAACACTGAACCTAATTAAAATATAATCTATTAATTGATTCATCAAGCTGTTTGACTCATATTCCTTCGTTTGATATTGTTTATTTTTTCACGTAAAATCCTTCAGTTATTATAATTAGCGGAACAAGCATAATCAAGGATATAATATTGATTTCCACATTTTTTCCCTTGTTTACCTTGCTTATCATCCTGGCTTTTTTCATTTAGTATTGGTTTAAACGATGGAGTTCATATATCGCACAATATTGTTTTTCTTTCTTTCATTGCTTTTATGTCTTCCTTATAAAGCTGATTGACAACTTCATCGGTACTTCGATTGCTTTTTCAATTCAAGGAGTTCGTTATTTTTATGGAGTTTTTATTTATTTGCGGCTTCTCCGTTAGTCTCAATAAGGATCACCGTTCTAACTCCTCTCGCTTTTTGTCGATTTTATTTAAACGTTGTATATTCCATTCAAATAAATTATCAACACTTTTGTTAATATCCCTTGTTTTATTGAACTTGCTCTGCGAGATAACTCTTCCCTTGTTTATTTTACGCGTCTCTTCTTCATGACATCGTTGAATAATTTGACCTTTTCTACGAAGACTTGCTTTTTCATAGGTTTGTCACCTGTCTAAAAATGGCTCCGAGTTTTGATATATTTTTTTACTATTTATATTTATCTTTGGTGCTTTCTGAATTGTTCTGTTTTCCATTTCTCTTCTCTGTTTCTTCAACTCTTCGTATTTCTGTTTTTGAAGTTCGACCTTCCTATTGATACGAGCATAAGTGTCTTCAAATTTTATTTTTGTCTTAGTTTTATTACTAAACTGCGATGCCTCGGTGTTGCAGCTTTGGCATGTTTTATGGATACATATCGATGACTTACTCTCATTCATCGTTTCTCCATTTTTCGTCCGATTTATGTTTTGTGGTTTAACGTTGATGTTTCCTGCTTTATTTAAGTCTTTTTGTTCGAGTAGTTCTATATATTCATTTCATTCCTTTTTCGCCTTTTCGTAGTTTTGTATTTTTGTTTTCAGTGTATTATCATTTTCATTTTTTTGGGGATATCTATTAATGTATTGCCTGATCACTTTGTTTTTTAGAGACATTGCAACTGATACTTTGATTGGTTTGCTCAGTTTTTGGGGTTTTGTTTGTACTTGTTTCTTTGTGATAAATTGCCTTGTGAAGCATGAATTATGCTTTTCATTACTTAAAAAATCTTGTTGATTAGTGGTCAAGTCAAACATTTGATCTCCGCATTCATTAATTATGATTGTTTCACGCTGTGTTTCTATTTGTGAAGAATTATGATCGTTGAGATAGCTTTCGTTGAGTAGTGACATTTATTATTTTTGGTTGCTTTTTCGTGAAATTGAGATTTTCTTATTTATTCGTGAAGAGCATAGATTGATCTTTCAAATGGGTTTATTATTTATTATTGGTTGTTGAGTTGCTATTTTTTATTAATGTGATATGAATAATTAGAATATTAACTCAATAATAATTGCATTGTTTTGTATTGTATTTTGAGATAATTGTTGGGAGTATAATTATTTATCAATTTAGTTAATCCTTTTCGAAAGGTAATCATTGTTAGATTTCACTAAGTTTGGACACTTGATTTATTGTTTTGTGAAATCAGTGTGGTTTAATCTTGGACTCTTTTGACTCGTATCCATTTTTTTCAATTCAATTCAAAATAAAATCTGTCAATACTCATTGAAAAAGATATGGAAATGCAATAACATTAAAAACAACAATTGTTAGAGAAACAAAGATTAATCGAAATTAATGATTAACTCAAAGTTAACTTAAAATATAATAATTTTTATAGTTATGCAAATGTTTTTTAAATTGATAAAATAAAATAAACTACTATTTACTTTCAGCATCCAACACATCATTTATTAATAACAAGCATTCCTTCTATTTCGAATTCCAACATTGGAAACATTTTTGTTGAATTTGTTTTCATTGGTATTCTTTTTCTCAACCCCCTTCAACGTATTATATCAATCAACTATATTAGTTCCGAAAACATCTAAATCAGAGAATTTATCCATTTCTTCATTAAATTTGGAATGGTTAAATACTTCAGCATCCCACATTGTTTCAGCATACTGTAAAATAATAATAATTTTCTCATTTTTATTAAATTCATCCTTGGATCTCTGACCTCCTAAAGACCGGGAAATTAGTTTTCGTGTGGCATCTGCTAATACTTGTTGTGTAACTATTTTATTTTCTTTTATACGTTCAATAAACTTTTCTTTGATCTCATTAGATATTTCTTTTCGAAAATCTTGATCAACACTTTCTCATATTTTAGGAAAACTAAGCTTTTCAAAAATTTCGAAAATACCAACCAAATGCTTGATTGTGTAATTAGAGTTCGAAAAACAATTAAGGAGTTTGGATATGTTTATATAGTTTGGAACTGGTATTTCTGATATTTTTTGTTCTGGTAAGAAGTGATTATTATTTAAATAGAAGATCAATGATTGAATTGATGCTAATAAATCAGTTGGATCAAGTTTCTTTTGTTCTCTATTAGAGAGAACGAATTTCTCATCGTCCTCTGTTAATTTTATTTGTGGATACTTTTGAAGAAAATCAACTAATGAACTTGAGTTATTTCCCCTAAAGGCTTCATATTTATATACAACAAAAATTTGTTGTGAATCACGTAAACGTTTCTTTCCTGCAATAAGAATTTTACAAAGTTCATTTTCAATATTTTGCATGTTATATTTTATTTTTTTGTAATCTTGGTATTTTACTTTGTTAATCGTAATGCAATCACGATACGAGTGATCAAAAATAAGATCTTCAATTGATAAGTAATTTGAATTTTGTAAATTGATTTCATTGTTTCATATTTCATTTGCATTCGCCTCTTGTGCAAATATTTCCACTGGTACTTTATCTTTCTCTTCCACCGAAGGAAAACAATCACGTAAAGGTTGGAGCATATAAAATAAATTTTCATAAGGTCGCTCTAGTTTGACTTTTTCGGAAATATTTTTCAAAATATCGTTTTGTCTCAAAGCGAGTTGATAATACATACTTGCGATATATAGACCTCCTCCGGGTTCTCCATCATCATTTCAGAAAAAATTCAAAGATTTGTTTTTTAACTGATCTATTGGCAATTGAGGCAATGTATTCTCCGCACACATATACTGGGTTGCAATAGAATAGACTTGACTCCATCCCTCTTCGAAATCTGTATAATATTTTCTGACTTCTAGATTACTAATTTTATTTAGTTCTTCTTGAAATGACATATTTTTAGCATCCATTCTTGATATTTTAAGTGAATATTCATTAAGCATGAAATTTCAAAATGGGTTCACTTTATTAATTTGTGAAATTCAAGAAATATCTTTAGCTCTAAAAAAGTATGTGTGTAAAATTGGGTAATTTCTCGATAGCATTTCATTGTTCAAAATATCTTTCTTTAGCTCTTCTCAGCTTGGATAACTAGAATACATAAAGTATTTTAACAACGGATAGTCTTGATCGTTATAATTGTCTGATGTCGGCTCATATATTTCTTCAATTAAGCATTTGTATGAAGTAGACTTTTGCTGAAGCAATTCTTCATTTTTGCTGATATATTTTGTATTCAACTCTTTAAAGTTTTTACATGTGTCTTTAACAATATTCATTATTTCTTTCTCAAATTTCTTTCGAGTATCCCTTTCTGTTCAGAGAGGACATTCTTGGATTTTCTTTGCGATTTTATCGAGAATTCAATTCATAAAAATTTGAATATTATCTATTCCTTCCCTTTTAAGAGCTTCTTTTAATAAATTCCAATCATAACTTAATATTTTTTGATATGTACTTTTGAAATTTTCTAATTCCTTGTCTTTTACATCTTTAACTCAAGGATTTGTTAGATAATAATATTTCTGTTCAATAAAAAGTTCATAATACTGTTTTTGGTTAGTATTCTTACTTCAGGCTTTAAAGTATAAACTTGAGAAGAATATGAAGTTAAGTAAACGATAAGTAACTTGATCTCATTCCCGAACTTTTTTATTTTCGTTTTTGAATTCCCCGATTGATATTTCCTCAATTCCAGGCTTATCGTTCGCTCATATTTTATTTGCCTCTTCTTCCATTTGGTTTCAGTACATTCATTGATTTGGTGGGGGAATCCAACTTTTTTTATTCTTCCAATGGTTCCCCCATCGGTCACTTATACTCTTTAAATGGGCTTCGTCTTTAATTATTCTAATCACCCCTTCCTTTTCTACAAGGTAATGACGTAGTCCACCTATTTCTTCATTGCAGACTAAACAAGGAAATTTACTAAGAGGAAAACCGCAAGGAGGAACAACAAATTGATTACCACATTTACATATATAAGTCCCAGTATTACCATCGCAAGAGTTATTAAAGTAATTCTTTATATAATTATATGAGTAAACAAATCAGCTTTCTGGTGGATCTATTCCCGGAATATACTGATCATTTAAATCTTTTCCAGTAAATACCTTGGAATAAAAAGTATTATTATTTGCAATTGAAGCTATACACGCACACTTAAAGGAAAATAATTGAATAGTTAAAGCATCATTTTCTTTTTGTTTTTCATCTAAATACGGTTTTATCTTTGCTTTAAACTTTTCTCTGTCCAAGAACAGAGCAAGTATTGCTATTCAACTCGGATTTCATTCTGCGTTCTCTCAGATATTTTTCACATAGTTCATTTGATTTTCGTCAGATTCTGAATTTGAAAATATTTTGTTTCAATATACATTAATAAAGTTAAGTAAATTCTCTTTTTTAAGAGTCAGACTCTGTTTATTTAGGATTATTTTAAGTATTTCCTCGTATTTTGAGATGGAATCTAAATCGAGGAAACAGAAGTTAATGTTCAATTTATTATTATCTTTGAACTTTTCAATATCAAAGCAGTCTATTTGCTTATGAATAAAATTGTATTTTATGAATTCCGAAAAATCACCGACTCTATTTCGGATATTCTTCAAAATGTAAAGATCAACAATTTCCTTTATTTTTGTATCACCTAATTTTGTTTTAATTGCCTCGTTAAATTTTGAAAGATTAATTGTGCTTGTGTGGACTAATTCAATTAAATAGTAGATGTATATCTTTATATAAGCGATTGAATATAATAAAACAAGGTGCTTTAATTGTCCTTCTTTATTTTTAAGATATGAGCAAATGTTATTAAGACAAATTTCGAAATATTCCAGTGGGAGTCCGTTGAAAAAATACTCATTTTGAATTTGATCTTTATCACATCTCTTATAATTATTAGAGAAGAATATCTTTATTTTCGTCTCGAAAAAGAAGAGAATTGACTCATTCATGACATCGTTGCCCAGGTTATTTATGATTATCAAACACTCATCGTTTTCTTTGCTGAAATCAATAAAGTTTGCTTTTGCTTCCTCTTTCTCTTCAAATTTCTCTTGTTTGCTGTATTGAGGAATTAAATTATATTGATTAAATAGCAGTTTAATCAAATCATAGCAGTGACTATAGTAATTGCCTGTTTCTAATATTTTTTTAAGTATTTCATTCCGGGCAATTATATTGGTTTTTCAACATTTTAATTTGAAAATTCACATTTCGATTAATTTATTGTTCCCACTTATTTTTAAAAAAAATGTGTATTGATTATTAAGGTACTCCATGATTTCTTCTTTATTTGCATTGGACAATAATTCCTTTTCATTAGCAAAATATTTGGTATACTCTATACAATTGTTCATTTTTTCATTGGAATTACTTTGAGACGAATCGTATATGCATATTATAAAACCAAGCTGTTCGACCATATTAGAATTTAATTGTAGGATTTGGTTTCATTTGTTAGCGTGGACATAAATACTTTTCAGGAAACTCATGTATTCATCGTTATTAATAATATTCATGATACAGCTTTTGACTCATGCTTCTGTGAAAATGAATCACGTTTTATTATTTGAACTGATCTTTTCTATGTCTTTTGAAGTAAACTTTTTAACCTCTGTTTCAATATTTATGCTTATACTTTTCAATACCTCTTGTGAATTGTTCTTTTTTAGAGCGTTGATTAGTTCACCTCATATTAAACTGAAAACTTCCATATTTTTAATGTTTGCTTCAAACCAAATGATCTGTCGAAGTTTTTTCTTCTCTCGATTATCTCTTCTATAATTATTTAAAAGAAGAGACGTGAAAAAATCGTGGAAATATTTGATTTCGCTCTCTTCTTTTTTGAAAGATAAATAATACAACACGTAATCACTAATAAAATCTTGGAATATTCCATCTTCATTCATGTCGAGTAAGAATTGAAAGCATGGATTAGATCATACAAATGTTTCAAAATTGTTAATTATTATATTTTGTTTTTCCTTTTTATCTTCATTTTTTTTATTTGAGGTATGCCTTCAAAGGTCTTCGAGTAAATAATACTTATCTTTATTATCTCTTAAAAATGGTTGAATGCTTTTAATTAGATACATACTAATCGGAAGTTTCAAACCTTGAAACATTTTGCTAATAACTTTTGGTTCTTCTTTGCTCATCAATTTTGAGATAAAATAATGTATTATAATTGTCTTGTATTTCTCATTTGCAAGACTCTGTTCGCTCACATTTACAAACCAAATGAAGAACGAATCTTCCTCTATTTTATTTACCAAAAAGGTAAACGTTCTAATAAATTTTTGTTGCAATTCTTTCACAATGATTTGTGCAAATGAAATATGCTTATAACCTTTCCTTCTGTTACAATATATTTGAGTAATAAAGCTTTCATTATCATTATTAAATACATCTGATATTGCTTCGATTATTAAATTGATTATTTGAGAACCTGGATTTGAAAATAATTTCTTAATAATCTTATCAAAATAGTTCTCGGGGAGTTTAACGGTTTTCTTGTCGTACCTAAGTTCTGCTAAGATGTTGTAGAGTTCATTTTTTATGATCTGATTAACATTTATCAAAGATAACTGTTTTTTGCCGTCTTTTTGTAAATTTCAAATATCTTCAACAGTTCAGTTTCACTCGCAATTGAGATCATCGATGAACAGCATATTATAATCGCATATTGGGGACATGAGGAAATTATCATTGATGTAATTGTAATGCCTTTCATTAATGTTTTCAAAGAGTCTTGACATATGAACAATGAAAATGATAAGCTTTTTTTTTTGTTTGAGTTTATTATTAATCTGAATATCGTCACTGGTTATTCTTTCAATTATATGTTTCATATGATTCAAGTGAATTATATTTCCGGGATTAAATCTAAGAATGAAAATTCATTTTCTTTTAGAATTGAAAAATTCTTTAATGTTATCTTCAAATTCAGTTTCGCATTTTATATTCATTATATTATGAACATCCAAATGCGATTTATCTCAAGGTACTCCATTTCACTTTGTATTTTTTTTAATTTTAATTTCTTCGAAATGGCTTGTAAAAGTATAGATCATGTTTATTTGTGTAAAATCTCCAGCAAGTATAAAGTTCGAAAAATTTGAATGGTTGAAATAGGAATAATATACTATAATTTTCTTGAGTATTTCTTCGTGTCGAGAGTGGAATGTATTGGTGTATGCATGAATTAAAATGTCAAGACAAAAACAAGGTGCTATTTTATAGTACATTCCATCTAACGATTTTTTTGTATATATTAAGGCTGTAATTTCTTCCTCATTACAGTTTATTAATAGCGCTTTACAATTTAATTTCTCATTTTCAATCGGTGTCGCAAGGGATTGAATATCTTTGTAGATTTGAAGTTCGTGCTTTTTGCTTTCATCTATCAAAGCATCAAATGTAAATACGTGCTTTTCAAATCGATTTCAAAAAGGGATTTCTTGTTTATGTAATTGAAGATGATCAATAAGAATGATACACCTGAAATTTTTGTGAACTTCGGATCTAAAACTACCAGAGCTACCTATAATAATATCAGCGAAGTTTGTACCTTGAATATCATTTCGATTGCTGGTATTTGTAAAATTCTGGTTAAATAAATCGTATAAACAAGGGTATATGATATCAAGATCTTTGAGTACTAAACAAACATCTTCCTTCATGAATTTTTGAATTTTACTTAGGACTTTAATATGATAGTATTCTTCATTTAGATCTTGATCAAACTGACTTCCTCTTAATACATGGACTTTGAGAGCGTTGCTTGGAAGGATTTCCTTGATTAATACCTCATTGATAGAAGATTCAGATATAATCATTAAATATCTGTTTCAGTATTCTTTTTGTAATATATTATTTAAAACACAATTTTTTGGACTATAGGCTTTGTCGACGTTGTAACTTACAAATTTTTCTGCGAATATTTTTTTAATTGTTATTATTGAATTCTTTCATCCACCGAAATTTCTTTCTAAACTCTCAATTCCTGCGATTTGTTTAGTTCTGTTTTCAGGATGATCTTTTGGATTTATCTTATTCTGTACTAAAATCATAGCTGCTATCTTGATAGTGTGGTAAAAGTCTCTCGAGCCATGAAAATTAATGTTTTCTTTCTCATGTGTTTGTATATGTTGAATATATTCATAGTATGTTTTTGCTAATGCTATGAACAAATCTTCATTTTGATAATAGATTCCATTACTATTATCATCAATAGTCCTTGCAATTAGCTTTGCGCTCTCAATTCAATCGTCTTCGTCTGGATCAGGAACGTGTAAATAAATGCCTCTGTTCATTTTAGAAGCATCTAACTCGAAGTTTGATATACCAACAAAGGCAATTTTCTCTTTGGTATCAATATTTTCTAATTGTGAATGGATTACTTTTAGTGGGTTGTTATGGGAAACTTCGGCTAAACCCATTTCATCAAAAAACATCAATGAAATGTCTTTAATTTTTTTTGAATGACTGTTTGATTCTTTTGCGATTTCCCTCGCATTTTTAAAAACATTTCATATTCCTTCCGACTTACTGTCAAGGGATCCTTGATACCTCACCTCACGGATTTTTGGAAGGTTCTTAAACAATAATTCGTTTGAGCATTCTCCATTCATTGAACTAATAAGGATTTTATAACTAAGTGTCTTACTTAACCCAGGATTTCCGCAGATAAACACGGGAATTTTATTGTTTATACAACAGAATAAAGTAAAAAAGTTATCAAGCAAAGCACGATTTGGCGCTATAGCGGGCGGTAATTTGACTCGATTAATTAAATCAGATTCTTCTCTGTTTGGAGTATCAAGGAAATTGTTTCCCCCCATAACTTTAGTTAACTGCCTATTAAACTCTTCACGATTCTTTTTGTTTATTATTCTTATATAAAAGCAAAGGAATATACTTAAATTTATTGCGTCCCTGATTATTTCTTCACTCTTTAACTTACTGTATTCAAACTTATTTTTTGTTGTTTTATTCTCATATACAAGTTGATTTTCTTTTTTCTTTTCTAAGTACTCAGTTGCGAACCATTTGAATATAATACAAAAACGGTTTACATCTCTTAAACTTACTGCAGAAACGTCATTCTTTGATAGTATTAATTTATCAGCTTCAACTAATGCTTCTCACATAAGATTTCTGAATTGATCGAAATTTTCCTTATTGCTCATTTCGAAATGCTTCAGCACCTTTTCTATCGGTTCTGATATCATGTTGATGATATATTTCCTTTTATCTTCTTTTGTCAAACTCCCGAAATTGTAAACATAATTTAATAATGAATGTGGAAGTGGATTCACAGTGTAAGCAAGATTCAGAGAACTAAGATCAGCACGTTGCTTATGAGTTAATCCAGCTCTTCTTCCTTCTTTCAGTAAACGATAAGGGTTACAAGCACCGATAAATAGTAGATTTTCATCAAGTTTTTCACCTCAAAATGTATTTTTACACATAATTTCAGAAATACAATCCATAGCATTGCAAGTGTTTATTTCATCGAAGAATACCCATACTTTTTTCACGTTCTCTTCCATGCCACGTACGTAGTTCGCTTCTATTGTATTCTCAATTTTCTTCTGCAGTTCTTCAGAAATCAAAAACATTTTAATATCATCTTCTGTAGTTCCTGCATGGATATTTAGAGTGATAATCTCGGTATCTAGTAACTTGGCAATTATATTAATTAAAGCAGTTTTGCCGCAACCAGTATCTCCTTGCATAATAACAGGAACACCTGCACGAGTACGTAATAAAATCAAAATCATTTTAATAAAATTATCGGCGGTGAACACGTAATCCTTTAACTTATCCAACATTTGCTCGTATTTTCTACCTTTTTCAGACTTCAAATTGAGTACTTTATTTAACTCGTAAGTAAACTCTTTATTGTCTCATTTCGTATAATCAATTCATTCAACTGTTTTCTTTACGTCTCGGTACTCTGTACTTGCTAATAATTGCAAGAGCTTATAGTCTTGACAATCTTTCTTGCAGTTTGTGAAAAAACTAAAAGAATTATCCTCATTGAAAAATACTAGGCTTTCCTTGATATTACTATAGCATATTTTAGAGGCATCATTATCCTGCGCAGCAGCTAGTTCTTTAATTACTTCTCTTTGCAGATTCTTATTATCAATCATTGTATTTATTGTCGTGTTCTGAGTTTTAATAAACTCATCAAACGCTCCTTTTGTAAAGAACTTGGTTAAGAATATTCACGATTTAACAATAAAACTCCGAATTATCAATCATTGACGTTGACCTTTATTTTGACTAATTTCCCTAAGTGAAAGTGAGTTAATAAAGTAACATTTTGTGAACAGTTTAGATTGTATTGCTAACACTTTAATGAATGAATCAATTTGATAATAATTTGGATTTTTTATATTTAGATGTTTTAGGATTATAGTCTGACATTCCTTCTGAGATAGGGGCTTTACATCTCAGTAGTCATTGGAATCTTTTAAATCTTGATTAAAAATAGTCACATCTTTTATGTTTAAGGTTTTATTATTTCATTGCTCCTGATTGTTATCAAGTAGGTTAAGATAGTTAGACACAATTTGTATATTCGAGCTCACGTCTTTAACATCGACTATTAATGGATCGAGTTTTTCAATGTCTATCATCTTATTCGGGAACATTTTAAGTATAGGAATCTCTTTGAAATAGTCAACTAAACCAAAAGGTAACTCGACGACAACTTTTGCGTTTTTATTTAGATAAAATAGTGTGTTATCGGAGATATGAACTCTTGTTATTAGGAAAAAGAATAAAAATTCTCGAAGAACAAGCAATTTCTTTGTTTCAAGCAAGTCTCAATGAATAAATAAATTATCTCTTGCACATATATATTCGAGTTTTTCACCGAGTTCTTTCAGAGTAAATTCTCCTCCTACTGGAAAATAAACATAATTCATTTTATTAATTCCTTTATCCTCATTTTCTTTGTATATTTGAGTTGACTTACCAACACCAGAGGCATTAGAATAGACTACACTTATGTTGGATTTTTTCAATTCTTCTTTTATTTTATCATTATATTTATTCTGATCTATTTTAATTGTATCGTATTGTGTTTTTCAATTAAAAATATCCAGTACATCCGAGCTAGCAATATTGTCCTTCGAGTTTTTATCGTCGTTCTTCTGTATGTTTTCGACATAAAATATCATTATTCATGAATTTGGCTTTTTTACATTGATCATCAATGGGTCGAGATATTTCCGCATTTCGATATGATTAGGCGAATCGAATTCTTCTCATCAAATGATACTGAAGACACTGTTGACTTCACATTTAAATGCCCTGTATAAGAAAGCCATTATTTCTTCATTAGATGTTCTTTTATTAAAAATTCATAAATTCTGCCGTTGAGGCAAAGCACCTGTTGTTTCTAAATAAAAGGATATTATTTCTAGTTCAAAGTTTTGTCAACGAACACTTTGCATTGATAACCCCGAGCTGCCTTTCTTCCTCGCATTGTAAATATTATTGATTATCAATCCGTTAACCTTAAATATTGCTTCAATGTACTTCTTCATGTTTTCGAGACTTTCATAGAACGATTTATTATTTTCTATCCTATGATTGATTTGATATTTCGTCGCTTGATCAGAAGTTCAAAATTGTATAAAATACTTATTTAAAAACAAATATTCTTTCGTTTCATTGTTTTCCTTAATCGAGTTTATTATTTTTCTTAATAATCTGCCATATAAAAACGTCCATTGTGTATTTTCTTCATAACATTTTCAGCGGTCGTTTTTTTCTTTTTCTCATTCTTTTTTGAAATCATCCGCGAATTCATCAAGATTTTTTTTTTTCTTGTCGGAAATTCAGGTGATTACGTTATCTTTAAATTGGATTTCGATGAAAATATTTAACGGGAAACCTCTATATAATTTCTCCTCGGTTAACATGATAATGTTAAATATTTTCATAATACTGTCAGTGAATTCCTTGTTGATTTTATCGACTTCAGTTTTTTGGTCTTTATTTTGTGATTCTGAAGCAGGCTTAGATTTTTCCGATGATCGTAGTTGTATTTTACTTCTTAACTCGAACAGCTGATACCTGTCGTATAATCTATCTTCACCAATTTTGTTTTTAAATTCTAACTGAATTGAAACTTCATCAGCAATACAATTTAAGTGCAGAACTGAGTCTCCCATTATTCTATATACGTGTTCTTGGTTTGAATCGTTCTTATTATTTATCTGCGCAAATACATCTTTGATCCCGACAATACTATTTGCAGTACATACCAATTTATCATTTATTGATCGATCATTGTCGAATGAAGATAATCATAATTCAATGAATTCTCTGTCTGATAATTGTGCGTTCTCACGCAATTCATTAAAGAATTGATAAACTTCTTGAAATTCTTTTACTGTCTGCTCTTGCACTCAAGGATTGTCGATATTATTTCAATTATCTCACAAATTATTAACAGATTCTTGATTGATATCACCATTTAGAATATAGACTAATAAGTATTCATATAAGTGTATATTATGTCAGAAAATATTAATTTCCGATAAATATTCTGCGTTAAGTTTTAGGTTTTTGATTTTGTCATTTAATATTTTTATTTTGTTCAGATCAAACTCACCTTCTTTTATTATTTCATTGATATTTATGAGGGTGTTGTAATAATCCTTTGTTTTTGGTAGTTTATAAATATCAATAATAAAGAGCACATCTTCAATTAGATTGTTCATTCTTGTTTTTCCTGCAAGTTTCAGTAAATACTTTTTAATTTCATTGAGATTAGTTGCTGTTGTGTTATAAGAAAATATTGATTTAAATATACGAAACTCCTTTTCCATATCGGCTTTATCTATTACACTTAATATAATGTCCATTATTTCCCTTTTGATTGTTTTAAAAGAATTTACATCGTATAAGTTCACTAAACTTGAATAGTCTTTCATTGTGGAACTTTGGATATTTTCGTAGTCTTTCTCACTTAAATTTGTGACTGGATTATTAATTTTTGATATTTTGTTTTCTTCATATCACGCACAGAAGAATAATGAATTTGAAAGGTTGTTATATTTGTTAACGTTTGGAATTCAATCTCGTTTAATTAACGATGAATCGTCATTATTATATTTCGAATTTAGTTCTCCAACTGTCTCTTGTGCTCATTTTTTTTCGTAAGCTTTATATATTTCATTTTTCCTATGAAGATCTGGAAAGAAAAAATTATTGTATTTTTTGACTTGGTCTATCTGTTCAATCAGATCTGAATATCGCTTATGCATAGATTCTATACTTTTCATGAAATATTTTGTCTTTTCATCGTCAAATATTACTTTGAAACGATTTTTGATTATCAATGAATTTTTAAACATTAAATCAAGATCTTTACATTTATACTGGCTTTTGTTGATATAATCTTCCAATTTATTTTTGAAAGAAAGAATGTTTTTGAAGTATTTGGTGTCAATAAACATTTGATCATACTTATTATATATTGATTCAAATAGGATTAATTTAAAGGATTGGGTACTATCGAAAAAATCATTTATTGTAATGTAATTTTTCTCGAAATTATTTCATATCTCTGTTCATATGTAGTTTTTGTCTTGGTTGAATTTGTCGAAATAGGAGAGTATATCATCTGGTTGAAGTGATTCGAGCAAACAAACCATTTTTTGAATTATGCAAGTTTTAATAACCTTTTGGTTTTTTAATCCATTAATTACGTTATGGGAATATATATTTGAGTACATTGTTATTAAGTTCTCAACGCTGAATTTCTTCTCTCATATTGAAAGGATTTCATTAATGTCATTATCTGCAATAGTTGGCATTTTAAAAATATAAACCATCATGTTTATATTTAACTTTTCTTTATGATCAAAGTTTAGGATTCAACTTTTGAATTTTTTTAAAAGAAACTTGAATACTTTTGTTTTATGGTTTAAATTTGTCCGTATACCGAACATATAAAGTTCATACATCACTTTAAACTTATTGAAATCAGATATTTCCTGGAATCAAGAGGAAATCAATTTTTCATACTGATCTTCTAGAAGATTTTTTGAAAGAATCTCAGCGATATTTTTAAAATTTTTTCCACTTTCAAAGCGAGTCAGACTTAACCCCTTTACTAAAACATCAATGTCTATCTTTGCTTTTCCCTCCTTAAATAACATGTCTTTTGTTAAATATTCAATTCAATCCTCCCCGAATAAATTTCCATTTATAACTCTTTCGACAATTTTATCGTGAATATTCCAATCATACGTATTGATAGTTAGATTATCTTTTCTAATGCTTTGAAGTAAAACGTCCCTTATTTCAACAAGTTTTTCTAAATCTTTTTCTTTGTATTCTTCTAAATATAACTCCCAAAGATGTTTTGAAATCAACAGCTTCGTATTTTTATTTTTGGTTAAGAAAACCGAAATTAATTGAATGAAGTTTTTGAAATTATTTTCAATTGTTTTGACGTTTTCTAAGTAATTATTGAGATAAATTGGTAGAGGAGAAGATAAATTACTAATCTTGTCGATATTATTATTAATAAACGTCATTCATTCGAAAGGACTAGTAAATAGGGAGAACCATTTATTTAGATCAACCAAATTTTCAATGATTTGAAAGATAGGATCCATCTCCGATCCAGTTCACCCTTTGAAATGCAAGGTGTTTTTGAAGATGAGATCTTGGATAATTCCCTGTTTCTCAGGCTGACATTGTAAGATATAGTTTATAAACTCATTGGAGATATATTGCCGCCTGAAATATAAATTGAGTAAAGTGTCACGTCTTTTAATATTAATTTTTTTCGTAACTTTGTTTTTAATGGAATTACTATTATCAATGAATTTGAATATTTTGGGTAAATTCGGTTCGAGATTCTCTAGGCTCATTCTCAATGTTTTAATTGTCTCTGGGTGTTTATTTTCAGAGATGATGATTTTATTTAAATCAAAGCTGTCTAATAACTTGACTTGCTCGTTCTCTAGGGCATAAGGAAATTTTTCATTTATGATTCATTTTCAACCATCTAAAACAGAGCAGTATAAATAGAACTCATAATAACTTTGCCGAATTCAGTTTTTGCAACTTTGGATTCAACTTCTTTGACTGAGTTGATTATTATTCTCAATAATAAACAACAAGAAGTACTTGTATTGGTTTGTCTGGCTAATTGGTTGAGTTAATTGGGGGAAAACAACGTCGAAAATGAAAACATTTCCTTGGCTTCCTTCGGTAGGACTTATCAGGACGTTAACCGAATCGGCCATGTAATTCTGTATTTGTAGTTGAAGTTTATACGCTAGTTGATTATCATTTTCAACGTAATCGAATATGCAAATAAACTCTTGGTTTCCTCTTTGGAAGCATGTAATATCGCTTCAACAGTTGTTTACAGTAAAATATTGAATATTTGTGAAGAGTTCAATTGCATTGGTTTTGATTCAGAAAAAAAATCTTGGCATCTCTTTTAATTATAATATTATATATTAGAGTATTTAAATCAATAATTAATACTATTTGTCACTATTAATAACTTGAATTGGAATCAGTTTTCCTCTTTTCTTGATTTGGTAAATATGGTTATTCACTCATAGATCAAGTTAAAGAGTGAATAGATGGAGGTAAAGTAGTATAAAGATGATTTATAAAGCTGGGTAAAATTAAGTTTTTATTTAGAGTTCCTGACATTAGATATTTTAAATAATAAAAAGTAGTTAAATAATAAATTATTTGGGGAGAGTAATTAGGTATATGACAAGTAATTATTATTTACTTAAGCTTGCCTCATAAATCGGTCGGTTCATGCCTTAGACCTGCACATAAAAAGGTCATGAGTTCAAATCCCGAGGTAAGCGAATTGGGGAAAAGATACAGATGCATCTTTGACTAGCATTAGGCTAGGTAAACTATTGGAAAATGCAGGTAGAAACGGATGCAGCAAAGCCAGAGAAAATACAAAAAGATACATGAGAAACCACGAGGGATTAGAAAACATGACGATTTAGATAGATAAAGAGATATCTTAATATGATATTACAACATAAAAATAAACTAATATATTATAATTAACAAATAACAATGATAATAATAATATTATAGCTTGCCTCATAAGATCGGTCGGTTCATGCCTTAGACCTGCACATAAAAGGTCATGAGTTCAAATCCTGAGGTAAGCGAATTGGGGAAAAGATGCAGATGCATCTTTGACTAGCATTAGCTTGGGGTAAACTATTGGGAAATGCAGGTAGAAATGGATGCAGCAAAGCCAGAGAAGATACAAAGAGATACATGAGAAACCAGAAATGATGATAAAACATGGCTATTTAGATAAATAAATAGATATCTTAATATGATATTACAACATAAACATAATAATTATATTCATTAAAATTATCTTTTAAAACAAATCAATTTTGTTGTGAGGTTAGTATTCTGTTTAAATAATTGAACAAATTTATAAAAATTATGTTTATGTTTATGTTGTAATATCATATTAAGATATCTATTTATCTTTCTAAATCGCCATGTTTTCTAATCTCTTTTGGTTTCTCATGTATCTCTTTGTTTCTTCTCTGGCTTTGCTGCATCCATTTCTACCTGCATTTCCCAATAGTTTACCCTAGCCTAATGCTCGTCAAAGATAATTATAATATATTTACTTACTTTAATAATATGTTTAAATCATTAATAAACAATAGCAATAACAATTAAAAAATAATTGCTTGTTAATATTGGGGGATAATATATAAAAAGAACATGAAACTCTTTTGCTCACTCCTTTTTTTTCTTTGAACAACGCTAATAGCCTCACTTCAGGGAGTTGATCATGAGCGGGAACAACATCAGTCTGACTTAGAAAAACCTAAAGACGATTTCGAAAACAACCCTAATGTTATAAATCTAACAGACGAAAATTTCGATTCATTCACAGAGGAAATATCAGAGACAGGGGCAATGATCGTATTTTATGCTCCATGGTGTGAACATTGCAAAGCATTACATCCAGTTTTTTCAAAAGCTGCCGATATCCTAAAAGAGAAAACCTCATCGATCCGGTTCGCAATAATCGACGCTATTTCAAATGAAAAAACAGCGAAACAATACAACATTGAAAGTTTTCCCTCAATTTATTTCTTTTTAAAAGGAGAGTTATATGAATACCAAGGCCCTAGAACTACTGAAAAACTCATTGCGTTCAGTGAAAGAAAAGTGATCGGACCATATCGCGCAGTTACATCCGTGGAAGAAGTGGTTCAATATTCCAAAGGTGTAAACTTGGTTCTCTTATCCACTCTTCAAAATGACAAAGAGGACGAATTGAGCGTGTTCCGTGAATATGGCAATATGAGCCACGATATCGATTTCATTCATTGCCCAAGCAAAGAATGCGTTGATCAATATCAAGGAGAAATTGTTTTTCTTCGTTCATTTGATGAACCATTATTAAAATTCCCCTACAATACCATAAGTAAAGACACCCTTAAAAGGTTCATTGATATCTATGGTATTGAAATGGGTGGTTTGTTCAATGAATACGCTATTGAAGCAATGTTTGGATTCGAAAAGGCTTCTCTTTTGTACTTCAGAGATCAAAACGATAAAGATCAAATCGCAAAAGATATCCTAATAAAAGAACTCGCTAGTGAACATCGGGAAGACATGTACTTTTTTGTTTTAGATATCAACAGTAGCCGTCTTTTCGAGCAGGCCGCTTCATTTTTCAAAGTCGATTTAGTTGACTATCCCCGCATTCAAATCTGCAACTTCAAATCACACGAAGAAATCGCCAATTATATTCTCCCTCTCAATAAAGGAACCAAAGATATCACTTCTACAAATATCGAGAAATTCATCTCTGATTTCAAAGCGAATAACCTAAAAAAAGCCTTAAAAACAGAGAGGATTCCTATACAAGATAGACAATATCATGTTATCGTAGGTAAAACATTCGAAGAGGATATTATAAAAAATAAGAAAAAAGTGGTTTGACTTGTCACTCACAAGAATTGCCAAATGTGTGAATTTATCGATGTAACATGGAATATTTTAGGAGATAAATATAATGAAAATGATGATATAATGATTGCCAAAATTGATTTGACCGAGAATGAAGTCGAAGGGTTTAAGTTTGAGGAGTATCCTGTTATAATAGGATACTATAGGGATAGTAAAGAAATAAGTGAAACGTATCTTGGTGAGACTCAGATAATACTAATTGAAGAGTGGATTGCTTATAATATGGGGTGGATGAATGTGAAAGATAATGTGAAGGAGGGTACGGTAGAAGCAATTGAAGAGGGTAAGGATTTGGAGAAAGAAAAGGTTGTTGAGGAATTATAATGAGAAGGTATATTATTATAATAAGGTATTAACAATAGTAGTAATTTAAAAGAAATATCTTGGAATGGAGACAGTTACCCGTTTGAGACAAGTAATCCAATGAAGTTATAATATAGGTTGATGCAAAGTAATGAAGGGGAAAATTGAATTCGAGACAGAAGAGAGGATTAGATCTTTGTATTGTGGTTGATACTGAGGAGATTAAGAGGAAAGGTAAGTAGATATAATTGAGGTAAATGATGATGGGCTTGTAACTATAGTTAAATGAATGAAAAAAGAATGAAAAAGCTTAAAAATTCAATTGATGACTATAGATAGGAAGATTCAACAGGATTTTTTCGACTTGCTTAGGAAGCTACAACAAGACTGAAACTTAAACAAAAGGGAAGAAAAGTTGAAAATATATGCTAAAAGACTTTGGAACCCAAAAAACTCACACTCAAACACTGTTTGCTTTCAATGCAAAAACGGATTAATCCTATACTACCTCTGCTTCTTACTTCTTCTTAAAGCTCAAGTACCATTCCCTTTTATACCGTAGAAACTGATCGATATCCTCTTTTCTTTTTTCTCAGGCTTAGAGCCTTTCCTTATACTGCGAAGTCTCTAATCGCTTTTTCGTCTTTTATTTGATCTCATGTTTTTATTATTATTATTTAAAACATGAAATCATTTTAATATGTTAATCTTGGATTTGAGCATGATAGATTTATCCTAGACATACAACATTTCATTCAAATTTCACGCTTCAATTTTCATTATCTCTTCTCCCTTCTATGTTTCCTTGTATTGGAACATTCCTTGTTCCACGATGTTGAAAATAACTCCCATCATAACTATCACTTCGAAAAATACTAGTGTAATTTCCTCCATTAACTCCCTAATATTTTTCTCTGATTTTCAATGATGCACCCACTCCATTCCATAACTTCGACTTACATCATATTCTTTCAATGAATTCCTATGATTATTTATCCATTAAGATTATATTTTCCTCTTCTTCATGTGATTGCATTGCAATTCACCCTTGTCACTTATTTTTTATTCAAACTATTTTTATTTTTATTAATACTAATCTTAATTATTCATTTATTTAAAAGATAATTTTCCTGTTGTTTTAATTAATAAATTGTTTGTTCTTAACTCTAAGCCAATAGTTTACTTATTCAATCTCTTTTATATTAACGGGCTATTAGTTAAAAATATCTTGAATTAATAAATATATCCTATCAACTTAATATTTCACACTATTACAAGTACACTAATTATCTCATAATACGACAATCATCGCAATAAATAACAAACTAAATTTCATCGATTGCGCTGCGTTATAGCAGTTCTGGTCAGTAATGTCCTGAATCTTTATCTTATATTGGTCATAAAACGGTATTTTAATATATTGAAAAAAGTCATCGAAATCCTTAAAAGTCTCCGAAGGTATGATATAGTTCTTTTCTCCCGATCTTGTTTTTAAATGCTCATTTACCTTAAACCCGCAGTTATCATATCATTTTGTAGGTTCATATCATTCATTTTTGGACTTTGCCCCCCATAATTGCAGTGCGAATTCTAAGCAAATATTGAGTGTTTTGTCCCCATTTTCACTTGAAAGAAAGGAGTATTCCATTGGATTGCACCCTAGACACATTAGTATTTCTAAATTAGTATATTTTCTTAGGCAAGGATCTGTTCAGAAACTTGAGATTTCTTTTTTAATATAATCATCGTGGACACTGTTGCAGCAAGCTTCGTTGTTATACATGTAGCATTGTAATCATGAAGGGAACGGGTCTCGACTGGTGTATCCAGTTCAAGTGCAAAGTTGTGACAATGCTGTTTGTATCATTGTCAGGGAAAGTATTATTATAATATCCATTTAAGAAAGAAAAATATGATTATATGTATTTGTTTATTAAATATGATGATAAGAAAAAATAATTAATAAAAAAATAAAAATTCCTAATAATCAATCAAAGAATTGGGGATTGGGCCCAATCCCCAATCCCCAATCCCC